>JAEIFJ010001228.1:0-95014 GCA_018903435.1 Leucophenga varia | reverse complement strand
TTATGTGTCATTGATAAAATTGAATTGCCAAATATGGAAGTTACGGCAAATAAAGTTAATTTAAAAGTTTCCGATAAAATCTTGCATTGTATTTATAGTTCAGTAAAAACTGATAAAATTGTTGCAAAATGCAAATTGTGTGAAAAAATTTGTAATCCGGTTTCGGCTGTATTGCCAAGTGATAAAGCAATTGTTAAAAATTCAGATTCAGTTTCCGATTCCGATATATTTATCTTCAGTATTGATTTACCTTTAAATAATGAGTGCGATATAAATCCCAAATTGAATAGTGTCCAATTGCAAATTGTTAAAGAAATTCTTGATCGTCACTGTTCAAATATTAGTGACATTCCGCCCATTGACCACAGCTACGAATTGAAAATAAAATTGAAATATGACGTTCCTGTATCTTGCGCACCTCGTAGAATATCTTATCATGACCGTTTGGAGTTGGAAAAAATGGTTGATGAGCTTCTAGCACTAGGACATATACGCCCCAACTCATCCCCTTATTCATCACCAATTGTTATGGTAAAAAAGAAGGGTGGTGAAAAAAGGTTATGTGTCGATTACAGACAACTAAATAAAATCACTGAAAGGGATGGTCATCCTTTGGGGCACATAGATGATTGCTTGGAAAGGTTGGAGGGGAAAGTTTTTTCAGTATATTGGATCTAAAAAGCGGATTTCATCAGGTTAAGCTTGCTTAAGACTCTATTAAATACACAGCATTTGTTACACCGAACGGTCAGTATGAGTACCAAAGATGCCATTTGGATTGAAAAAATGCCCCGGCGGTTTTTTACGCGATTGATTAAGAAGGAAATATTGCTTTGTACATGGACGATATTGCCATTGGTACAGAAACATTTGAAGAGCATATCGTTTTATTAAAAAGAGTGCTGAAACGATTAGCAGAATTTCGACTTGAATTGAAGCTTAGTAAATGCAAATTTTGTTATTCCGAAATTGACTTTCTGGGTTTTAGCGTAAGCAGAAATGGAATTAAACCAAACAGTGAGCATATAAAAACTATTCGGCATCTTCCGATTCCTAAAAATGTAGCAGATGTTGAGAAATGTTTAGGCCTCTTTTCCTATTTCAACGATTCATTCCTTCATTTTCGTCAATTGCAAAACCACTTAAAAACTTGACTAGGCCTTCCGTTCCGTTTGATTTTAATGAAGATTGCTGTAAAGCGTTCCAATATTTCTGCTCAATTTTGACTTCTCCACCAATACTTGCATTGTATAATCCAAGCAGAGAAACTGAATTACATTGCGATGCTAGTGTAAACGGTTTTGGTGGCATCTTATTGCAAAAGCAAGATGACGGAAAATTTCATCCCATCGCATATTTTTCACAATCAGCATCAGCTGCTGAATCAAGATACCACAGCTTCGAGCTGGAGACATTGGCAATAATTTATTCACTGAGAAAATTCAGTATTTATTTAGAGGGCATACCATTAAAAATAATAACGGACTGCAACTCGTTGGCTCTTACGTTGAATCGAAAAAGTGTTAATGCCAGAATTGCTAGGTGGGCATTGGAATTGGAAATTTTTAATTATGTTATACAACACAGAAATGGAAAATTCATGGGTCACGTAGATGCATTAAGCAGATATTTTGAGCCTTCAGTGGATATATTGGATACAAGTGCGAGTGAACAAATAATATCGGTAGTAGACGATGATAGCATGAACTTGCAATTGCATATGACACAGAATAGGGTCAGTGTCATTACGAAATTAAGAGATAAATTAGAAATTTCGCCCGTGAACAAATTTGCGTTGGAAGTACAGGAAATTGCATGATGATTCGTTACTCTTGTACGTACCTTCCGAAATGGAAGACAATGTCATTCGTTCAGTACACGAAAAGTTCTGTCATATGGGATCCGCCAAATGCATAGCAGAAATAAAGCGTTACTATTGGTTTCCGAATATTGATTCGAAAGTTGAAAATTTTATAAAAATCTGTTTAAAGTGCATAGTTCATACGATTCCGAGACATGCAAACAATCGCACCTTGCACAGTATTCTCAAAAGACCTATTCCGTTTGACACTGTACACATTGATCATTTCGGACCCCTTCCCGCTATAGCGTCAAAAAAGAAACATATTTTGGTTGTAATCGATGCATTCACAAAGTTTGTAAAATTGTATTCCGTAAATTCAACTAGCTCAAAGGAGGTAAATTCAAGTTTATCAAGATATTTCGAATACTACAGCAGACCTAGAAGCATCATTAGTGATAGAGGTAGCTGTTTTACGTTAATTGAATTTAGTTCTTTTCTATTGGACAATAATATTGAGCACATTAAGGTAGCTACAGCATCTCCCCAGGCAAATGGTCAGGCCGAACGGGTTAATAGAATAATAAAAATGATGTTGGCGAAAATTTCAGAACCCGTTCAGCATGCCGATTTGTATAAATTGTTGAATAAGGCAGAATATGCGATAAACAATTCAGTTCAATCGAGTACAGGGCAAACTCCGTCAATTTTACTTTTTGGCGTTCAACAGAGAGGTAGCGAAATCGATGCTCTGAGTGAATATTTGGAACAAGGCAAAGACCAAGCTCGAGATTTAGAAAAGTTACAGACAAGATCATTTGAGAAAATTCAGGACACTCAGAAGAAAAGTACTGAACTGTATGAACAAAACCATAGGCCGCACATATCTTTTAAAGAGAACGACTTTGTAGTGGTACGAAACGTAGATACGACAATAGGAACGAATGAAAAATTCGTGGCAAAATATAAAGGTCCATATGTTATAAAGAAGATTTTTCCAAACGATAGATATGTCATAACTAATGTTGAGAATTGTCAAATTACGCAAATACCATATAATGGCGTTGTCGAGTCGAACAGATTGAGAAAATGGGCAGATTGGAGAATTGATGTCGAGAGTGATTCCAAACCGAAGTGTAACTAATATTAATTATAGTCGTATTGATATAAACTTAATATATTTGTAAAACATAGCATTATATCTAGTTATTAAGCACTGCATACCATTGTTGATCGGGACGATCAAGCTGTCAGAATGGCCGAGCTGTTAGGATAGTAATAGTTTACACCATTATGCTTTTGAATATGTTGGTCTTCTACCAACACTGTTTTGAAATATAACAACACTGTTGGCAGCGGCGCGATCGAGTTCAGTTGAAGCAAGGAAGTGGCGGCGCGAGGTTGTCTTGATCGTTGTTCTGGTGTTGCGCTTAATCGATAAAAACTACATTTAAGATCTAACTACTTTTAAATAATTAAAAAATTAATCATTAAATTAAATAAAACTACGCATAAGTACTACTTAACAACTTCAGAAGTGGTCGCATTAAAAACGCATACATACACATATATTTGTAAAGAAATAGAAAATATTCCGTCACACATACACGAATATACGTTTAATTTAATTGTATTCGTACGGTAAAATCTTGAACAATATGCATTGCTGTAACTAAAGTATTTAAGATAAACGGTGTAAAAGCGAAACGAAAAAGTGACTTCGATTCGTCTGCATATTGCAACTAAGTGATAATGGTTTGTCAGCACACTGCACATACATGTGTACATACATACACATATACTAAGAAAGTTCGCGAATATTCCTGCAGATTGCATTCTTTACACAAGAAAACATTAAAATTATGGAAAAAGAACAAATTGTCCGTTGGCTTAAAGAACATAGCAATGAGTATGATGAGAACGCAACTTTAAGACAACTGCGCATATTAGCCATTCAAAACGGTGCTGATTGTCCTGTCCTTGTAGAGAGCAAGGCGAATAATTTTGACATAAGCAGTATGAATAACGAGGGAGCAAGTGGTGCAGACAACGAATGTGAAATTGTCGCCAATGCCGCTTTGCGTATGTCGCCGTCGCCAAACTCAGCACGTATTGAACGTATACAAGAAATTGAAACAGAACGTATCATGACTAAAGAACAAATTGAATTGCTTAAGAAAAAAATTTAAACTTGCTGAATTACGTACAAATGCTTTCCAGTGCAACATAAATTTTAAAGACGTCTTCGATATGATTGCTCCGTACCCTGGTGCTAATGACTATGACGCCACCAAGTGGATTAGTGAGTTCGAACGCATTTGCGAGGGTGATGATGCGTTTAAGCTGAAGTGTATCCGTCGCCTAATGAAATCTGGTACAGAGGCAGAGTTGTTTTTGCGTGTGAATCAGTCTACATCATACGCCGAGTTTAAAGAAAATTTTCTGCAGACGTTTGACCATTCGCGATCAGTAGTGGACATCATTGAAAAGCTCCTGCCGGAAAAAATGACAGTTATGGGATACATTTTATTAATGCAAGAACTTGCATCACGTGCACCAATCGACGAAAAGCAAACGGTGCAGTTTATAATTGAAGGCTTGCGTGATAATTCTTCGGATATCGCTATATTGTATTCTGCTAATACAATTGAAAAATTCAAAGAGCTTTTTCATAGATATGTCGTTATGCGCAACAAACGAGTGTGCGAATCTCGCAGTGTTCCAGTACAACCAAGAGTCAAAAAATGCTACTCAGCACATTTTAAAGAATTGTAAAGCCAAGACGTCAACGGGCAGCAGAGTGGCTCTATCGGACGAATTCCGCAACGATGAAACTCAAAAACAGATTGGAATTTTTAATTCGGTGAGAATTACTTTCGATATTGAAAATAAGTTAATAAATGAATCTCTTCCCTCTCTTTTGGACACCTGTAGCTCCATTAGTTTAATACGACGTTCCGTTATACCCCATAATCTAGTAGGAGATTGTCTTAAGAACACACACTTTAAAGGATTGGGAAGTTTTCCGTTATGCACATTTGGAAAGATAACAACGAATATTGAATTTAATAGTATTTCACATAAAATTTTGCTTTACGTGGTTCCTGATAGTTATATCCCGTACCCGGTCTTATGTGGCAGGGATTTTTTGAATAAATTTAATTTAAAATTATGTGTCATTGATAAAATTGAATTGCCAAATATGGAAGTTACGGAAAATAAAGTTAATTTGAAAGTTTCCGATAAAATCTTGCATTGTATTTATAGTTCAGTAAAAAATGATAAAATTGTTGCAAAATGCAAATTATGTGAAAAAATTTGTAGTCCGGCTTCGGCTGTATTGCCAAGTGATGAAGCAATTGTTAAAAATTCAGATTCAGTTTCCGATTCCGATATATTTATCTTCAGTATTGATTTACCTTTAAATAATGAGTGCGATATAAATCCCAAATTGAATAGTGTCCAATTGCAAATTGTTAAAGAAATTCTTGATCGTCACTGTTCAAATATTAGTGACATTCCGCCCATTGACCACAGCTACGAATTGAAAATAAAATTGAAATATGACGTTCCTGTATCTTGCGCACCTCGTAGAATATCTTATCATGACCGTTTGGAGTTGGAAAAAAAGGTTATGTGTCGATTACAGACAACTAAATAAAATCACTGAAAGGGATGGTTATCCTTTGGCGCACATAGATGATTGCTTGGAAAGGTTGGAGGGGAAAAGTTTTTTCAGTATATTAGATCTAACAAGTAAAAACGTTAACTTCGGTGGAACCGAAGCTTAAATACCCGTCACACGAATCTTTGAATAGTTTAGTGTGATCATCAGGGGCTTATATACATTTATAAATATATATTCGAAAATAATTACTTTTTCATACATTTGTTGGAAAATAATCGAAAAGTTTGTGTGGGGACTATAGCTAAAAATAGGGGTGGCACCTTGGTTTTATTGTTGGATATCATTAGAAGTGTTTTTACATAAATTTGAGTGAATAGTTTCATAAATAATACCTATTTTTATATAAAAATTCGAAAGCGGGCGTTAAATTTGTATGGGGGCTATAGTTAAAAATGGGCGTGGCAGCTTGGATTTGACATTGGATGACATTAGAAGTATTTTTACCCAACTTGGTGTGACTACATTCATAAATAATAGCTATTTTCATATAAAATTCGAAAATGGGCGGTAAGTTTGTATGGGGGCTACAGCTAAAAATGGGCGTGGCAGCTTGGATTTGACATTGGATGTTCTAAGAAGTATTTTTACCCAACTTGGAGTGACTACATTCATAAATAATTGCTATTTTCATACAAAAAAATCCGAAAAAAACGGTAAATTTGTATGGGGGCTATACCTTAAAATGGGCGTGGCACCTTGATTTTAACACTTGAGCTGCTTAGGACTGAGAAAAGCTTAAGTTCCGAGTTTCAGGTCAATATCTTTAAAACTAAGCGAATGAATCGCATAAATACAGACAGACGGACAGACAGACAGACAGACAGACGGACAGACGGACATGGCTAGATCGACTCGTCTCGTCGTGCTGATCAAGAATATATATACTTTATAGGGTCTAAGAAGTCTGCTTTAATGCGTTACAAACTTTCTGACAAAATGATAATACCCTCCACACTGTGTGTGACGGGTATAAAAAGCGGATTTCATCAGGTTAAGCTTGCTAAAGACTCTATTAAATACACAGCTTTTGTTACACCGAACGGTCAGTATGAGTACCTAAAGATGTTATTTGGATTGAAAAATGCCTCGGTGGTTTTAACGCGATTTATTAACTTTGTGTTCCAACCTTTGATTAAAGAAGGAAATATTGCTTTGTACATGGACGATATTGCCATTGGTACAGAAACATTTGAAGAGCATATCGATTTATTAAAAAGAGTGCTGAAACGATTAGCAGAATTTCGACTTAAATTGAAGATTAGTAAATGCAAATTTTGTTATTCCGAAATTGACTTTCTGGGTTTTAGCGTAAGCAGAAATGGAATTAAACCAAACAGTGAGCATATAAAAACTATTCGGCATCTTCCGCTTCCTAAAATGTAGCAGATGTTGAGAAATGTTTAGGCCTCTTTTCCTATTTCAGACGATTCATTCCTTCATTTTCGTCAATTGCAAAACCACTTAAAAACTTGACTAGGCCTTCTGTTCCGTTTGATTTTAATGAAGATTGCTGTAAAGCGTTCCAATATTTCTGCTCAATTTTGACTTCTCCACCAATACTTGCATTGTATAATCCAAGCAGAGAAACTGAATTACATTTCGATGCTCGTGTAAACGGGTTTGGTGGCATCTTATTGCAAAAGCAAGATGACGGAAAATTTCATCCCATCGCATATTTTTCACAATCAGCATCAGCTGCTGAATCAAGATACCATAGCTTCGAGCTGGAGACATTGGCAATAATTTATTCACTGAGAAAATTCAGTATTTATTTAGAGGGCATACCATTAAAAATAATAACGGACTGCAACTCGTTGGCTCTTACGTTGAATCGAAAAAGTGTTAATGCCAGAATTGCTAGGTGGGCATTGGAATTGGAAATTTTTAATTATGTTACACAACACAGAAGTGAAAAATTCATGGGTCACGTAGATGCATTAAGCAGATGTTTTGAGCCTTCAGTAGATATATTGGATACAAGTGCGAGTGAACAAATAATATCGTTAGTAGACGATGATAGCATGAACTTGCAATTGCATATGACACAGAATAGGGTCAGTGTCATTACGAAATTAAGAGATAAATTAGAAATTTCGCCCGTGAACAAATTTGCGTTGGAAGTACAGGAAATTGCATGATGATTCGTTACTCTTGTACGTACCTTCCGAAATGGAAGACAATGTCATTCGTTCAGTACACGAAAAGTTCTGTTATATGGGATCCGCCAAATGCATAGCAGAAATAAAGCGTTACTATTGGTTTCCGAACATTGATTCGAAAGTTGAAAATTTTATAAAAAACTGTTTAAAGTGCATAGTTCATACGATTCCGAGACATGCAAACAATCGCACCTTGCACAGTATTCTCAAAAGACCTATTCCGTTTGACACTGTACACATTGATCATTTCGGACCCCTTCCCGCTATAGCGTCAAAAAAGAAACATATTTTGGTTGTAATCGATGCATTCACAAAGTTTGTAAAATTGTATTCCGTAAATTCAACTAGCTCAAAGGAGGTAAATTCAAGTTTATCAAGATATTTCGAATACTACAGCAGACCTAGAAGCATCATTAGTGATAGAGGTAGCTGTTTTACGTCAATTGAATTTAGTTCTTTTCTATTGGACAATAATATTGAGCACATTAAGGTAGCTACAGCATCTCCCCAGGCAAATGGTCAGGCCGAACGGGTTAATAGAATAATAAAAATGATGTTGGCGAAAATTTCAGAACCCGTTCAGCATGCCGATTTGTATAAATTGTTGAATAAGGCAGAATATGTGATAAACAATTCAGTTCAATCGAGTACAGGGCAAACTCCGTCAATTTTACTTTTTGGTGTTCAACAGAGAGGTTGCGAAATCGATGCTCTGAGTGAATATTTGGAACAAGGCAAAGACCAAGCTCGAGATTTAGAAAAGTTACGGACAAGATCATTTGAGAAAATTCAGGACACTCAGAAGATAAGTACTGAACTGTATGAACAAAACCAAAGGCCGCACATATCTTTGAAAGAGAACGACTTTGTAGTGGTACGAAACGTAGATACGACAATAGGAACGAATAAAAAATTCGTGGCAAAATATAAAGGTCCATATGTTATAAAGAAGATTTTTCCAAACGATAGATATGTCATAACTGATGTTGAGAATTGTCAAATTACGCAAATACCATATAATGGCGTTGTCGAGTCGAACAGATTGAGAAAATGGGCAGATTGGAGAATTGATGTCGAGAGTGATTCCAAACCGAAGTGTAACTAATATTAATTATAGTCGTATTGATATAAACTTAATATATTTGTAAAACATAGCATTATATCTAGTTATTAAGCACTGCATACCATTGTTGATCGGGACGATCAAGCTGTCAGAATGGCCGAGCTGTTAGGATAGTAATAGTTTACACCATTATGCTTTTGAATATGTTGGTCTTCTACCAACACTGTTTTGAAATATAACAACACTGTTGGCAGCGGCGCGGATCGAGTTCAGTTGAAGCAAGGAAGTGGCGGCGCGAGGTTGTCTTGATCGTTGTTCTGCGCCACTGACAACGCTCACACCGCATATATAGAACGGAAACTTGACCCTTTACGGTCTAACGTATTTTTATATAAGTCGACTCACAAAAACTAACAGCTAAACGCCAATAAAGACAAGCAGCAGCGTCAACCATAAACAACAACAACGATAAACAACAGCTAAGCGGCAACGACAATAAACAACAGCTATATAATCATAATCTATAACTTTAAGCTTAGGTTAGCATAAATTGTATTGCGACACTTTGTCGCTTAATTGCATTTTTTGTTTACAATATAAAAATTCTTAAAAAGCTGCTGGTATCGACTCTTGTGTCCTCAGTCACTATCGAATTGTCAAATCGACGAGTGGAAAAGTTAAAAAGTATTTTAAAATTTATAACAAGAACTAAATTTGTACTCAACTTAAAAGTATTTTAAAATTTATAATAAAAACTAAATTTGTATTCAACTTAAAAAGTGCTTAAAATCTATAACAAATCATTAATAAAGAACCTAAATTGTATTAAAATGAAAATTACTGAGTTTTTAATATTATGCCGAGAACTGAAGTTGGAAGGATGTTAACTCGCGCGGTTGTCTTGATCGTTGTTCTGGTGTTGCGCTTAATCGATAAAAACTACATTTAAGATCTAACTACTTTTAAATAATTAAAAAATTAATCATTAAATTAAATAAAACTACGCATAAGTACTACTTAACAACTTCAGAAGTGGTCGCATTAAAAACGCCTACATACACATATATTTGTAAAGAAATAGAAAATATTCCGTCACACATACACGAATATACGTTTAATTTAATTGTATTCGTACGGTAAAATCTTGAACAATCTGCATTGCTGTAACTAAAATATTTAAGAAAAACGGTGTAAAAGCGAAACGAAAAAGTGACTTCGTTTCGTCTGCATATTGCAACTAAGTGATAACGGTTTGTCAGCACACTGCACATACATGTGTACATACATACACATATACTAAGAAAGTTCGCGAATATTCCTGCAGATTGCATTCTTTACACAAGAAAACATTAAAATTATGGAAAAAGAACAAATTGTCCGTTGGCTTAATGAACATAGTATTGAGTACGATGATAACGCAACTTTAAGACAACTGCGCATATTAGCCATTCAAAACGGTGCTGATTGTCCTGTCCTTGTAGAGAGCAAGGCGAATAATTTTGACATAAGCAGTATGAATAACGAGGGAGCAAGTGGTGCAGACGACGAATGTAAAATTGTCGCCAATGCCGCTTCGCGTATGTCGCCAGCGCCAAACTCAGCACGTATTGAACGCTATACAAGAAATTGAAACAGAACGTATCATGACTGAAGAACAAATTGAATTGCTTAAGAAAAAAACGAATTAAACTTGCTGAACTATCCGTCGCCTAATGAAATCTGGTACAGAGGCAGAGTTGTTTTTGCGTGTGAATCAGTCTACATCATACGCCGAGTTTAAAGAATTTCTGCAGACGTTTGACCATTCGCGATCAGTAGTGGACATCATTGAAAAGCTCCTGCCGGAAAAAATGACAGTTATGGGATACATTTTATTAATGCAAGAACTTGCATCACGTGTACCAATCGACGAAAAGCAAACGGTGCAGTTTATAATTGAAGGCTTGCGTGATAATTCTTCGGATATCGCTATATTGTATTCTGCTAATACAATTGAAAAATTCAAAGAGCTTTCTCATAGATATGTCGTTATGCGCAACAAACGAGTGTGCGAATCTCGCAGTGTTCCAGTACAACCAAGAGTCAACAAATTATTCCGATGCTTTAATTGTTCAGGCTTTGGGCACATCTCTAAAAATTGCTCTGAGCCCATAAGGATCAAAGGTTCCTGTTTCCGCTGCGGTTCTACTCAGCACATTTTAAAGAATTGTAAAGCCAAAACGTCAACGGACAGCAGTGGAGTGGCTCTATCGGACGAATTCCGCAACGATGAAACTCAAAAACAGATTGGAATTTTTAATTCGGTGAGAATTACTTTCGATATTGAAAATAAGTTAATAAATGAATCTCTTCCCTCTCTGTTCGACACCGGTAGCGCCATTAGTTTAATACGGCGTTCCGTTATACCCCATAATCTAGTAGGAGATTGTCTTAAGAACACACACTTTAAAGGATTGGGAAGTTTTCCGTTATGCACATTTGGAAAGATAACAACGAATATTGAATTTAATAGTATTTCACATAAAATTTTGCTTTACGTGGTTCCTGATAGTTATATCCCGTACCCGGTCTTATGTGGCAGGGATTTTTTGAATAAATTTAATTTAAAATTATGTGTCATTGATAAAATTGAATTGCCAAATATGGAAGTTACGGAAAATAAAGTTAATTTGAAAGTTTCCGATAAAATCTTGCATTGTATTTATAGTTCAGTAAAAAATGATAAAATTGTTGCAAAATGCAAATTATGTGAAAAAATTTGTAGTCCGGCTTCGGCTGTATTGCCAAGTGATGAAGCAATTGTTAAAAATTCAGATTCAGTTTCCGATTCCGATATATTTATCTTCAGTATTGATTTACCTTTAAATAATGAGTGAGATATAAATCCCAAATTGAATAGTGTCCAATTGCAAATTGTTAAAGAAATTCTTGATCGTCACTGTTCAAATATTAGTGACATTCCGCCCATTGACCACAGCTACGAATTGAAAATAAAATTGAAATATGACGTTCCTGTATCTTGCGCACCTCGTAGAATATATTATCATGACCGTTTGGAGTTGGAAAAAAAGGTTATGTGTCGATTACAGACAACTAAATAAAATCACTGAAAGGGATGGTTATCCTTTGGCGCACATAGATGATTGCTTGGAAAGGTTGGAGGGGAAAAGTTTTTTCAGTATATTAGATCTAACAAGTAAAAACGTTAACTTCGGTGGAACCGAAGCTTAAATACCCGTCACACGAATCTTTGAATAGTTTAGTGTGATCATCAGGGGCTTATATACATTTATAAATATATATTCGAAAATAATTACTTTTTCATACATTTGTTGGAAAATAATCGAAAAGTTTGTGTGGGGACTATAGCTAAAAAATAGGGGTGGCACCTTGGTTTTATTGTTGGATATCATTAGAAGTGTTTTTACATAAATTTGAGTGAATAGTTTCATAAATAATACCTATTTTTATATAAAAATTCGAAAGCGGGCGTTAAATTTGTATGGGGGCTATAGTTAAAAATGGGCGTGGCAGCTTGGATTTGACATTGGATGACATTAGAAGTATTTTTACCCAACTTGGTGTGACTACATTCATAAATAATAGCTATTTTCATATAAAATTCGAAAATGGGCGGTAAGTTTGTATGGGGGCTACAGCTAAAAATGGGCGTGGCAGCTTGGATTTGACATTGGATGTTCTAAGAAGTATTTTTACCCAACTTGGAGTGACTACATTCATAAATAATTGCTATTTTCATACAAAAAAAATCCGAAAAAAACGGTAAATTTGTATGGGGGCTATACCTTAAAATGGGCGTGGCACCTTGATTTTAACACTTGAGCTGCTTAGGACTGAGAAAAGCTTAAGTTCCGAGTTTCAGGTCAATATCTTTAAAACTAAGCGAATGAATCGCATAAATACAGACAGACGGACAGACAGACGGACAGACAGACGGACATGGCTAGATCGACTCGTCTCGTCGTGCTGATCAAGAATATATATACTTTATAGGGTCTAAGAAGTCTGCTTTAATGCGTTACAAACTTTCTGACAAAATGATAATACCCTCCACACTGTGTGTGACGGGTATAAAAAGCGGATTTCATCAGGTTAAGCTTGCTAAAGACTCTATTAAATACACAGCATTTGTTACACCGAACGGTCAGTATGAGTACCTAAAGATGTTATTTGGATTGAAAAATGCCTCGGTGGTTTTAACGCGATTTATTAACTTTGTGTTCCAACCTTTGATTAAAGAAGGAAATATTGCTTTGTACATGGACGATATTGCCATTGGTACAGAAACATTTGAAGAGCATATCGATTTATTAAAAAAGAGTGCTGAAACGATTAGCAGAATTTCGACTTAAATTGAAGATTAGTAAATGCAAATTTTGTTATTCCGAAATTGACTTTCTGGGTTTTAGCGTAAGCAGAAATGGAATTAAACCAAACAGTGAGCATATAAAAACTATTCGGCATCTTCCGCTTCCTAAAATGTAGCAGATGTTGAGAAATGTTTAGGCCTCTTTTCCTATTTCAGACGATTCATTCCTTCATTTTCGTCAATTACAAAACCACTTAAAAACTTGACTAGGCCTTCTGTTCCGTTTGATTTTAATGAAGATTGCTGTAAAGCGTTCCAATATTTCTGCTCAATTTTGACTTCTCCACCAATACTTGCATTGTATAATCCAAGCAGAGAAACTGAATTACATTTCGATGCTCGTGTAAACGGTTTTGGTGGCATCTTATTGCAAAAGCAAGATGACGGAAAATTTCATCCCATCGCATATTTTTCACAATCAGCATCAGCTGCTGAATCAAGATACCATAGCTTCGAGCTGGAGACATTGGCAATAATTTATTCACTGAGAAAATTCAGTATTTATTTAGAGGGCATACCATTAAAAATAATAACGGACTGCAACTCGTTGGCTCTTACGTTGAATCGAAAAAGTGTTAATGCCAGAATTGCTAGGTGGGCATTGGAATTGGAAATTTTTAATTATGTTACACAACACAGAAGTGAAAAATTCATGGGTCACGTAGATGCATTAAGCAGATGTTTTGAGCCTTCAGTAGATATATTGGATACAAGTGCGAGTGAACAAATAATATCGTTAGTAGACGATGATAGCATGAACTTGCAATTGCATATGACACAGAATAGGGTCAGTGTCATTACGAAATTAAGAGATAAATTAGAAATTTCGCCCGTGAACAAATTTGCGTTGGAAGTACAGGAAATTGCATGATGATTCGTTACTCTTGTACGTACCTTCCGAAATGGAAGACAATGTCATTCGTTCAGTACACGAAAAGTTCTGTTATATGGGATCCGCCAAATGCATAGCAGAAATAAAGCGTTACTATTGGTTTCCGAATATTGATTCGAAAGTTGAAAATTTTATAAAAAACTGTTTAAAGTGCATAGTTCATACGATTCCGAGACATGCAAACAATCGCACCTTGCACAGTATTCTCAAAAGACCTATTCCGTTTGACACTGTACACATTGATCATTTCGGACCCCTTCCCGCTATAGCGTCAAAAAAGAAACATATTTTGGTTGTAATCGATGCATTCACAAAGTTTGTAAAATTGTATTCCGTAAATTCAACTAGCTCAAAGGAGGTAAATTCAAGTTTATCAAGATATTTCGAATACTACAGCAGACCTAGAAGCATCATTAGTGATAGAGGTAGCTGTTTTACGTCAATTGAATTTAGTTCTTTTCTATTGGACAATAATATTGAGCACATTAAGGTAGCTACAGCATCTCCCCAGGCAAATGGTCAGGCCGAACGGGTTAATAGAATAATAAAAATGATGTTGGCGAAAATTTCAGAACCCGTTCAGCATGCCGATTTGTATAAATTGTTGAATAAGGCAGAATATGTGATAAACAATTCAGTTCAATCGAGTACAGGGCAAACTCCGTCAATTTTACTTTTTGGTGTTCAACAGAGAGGTTGCGAAATCGATGCTCTGAGTGAATATTTGGAACAAGGCAAAGACCAAGCTCGAGACTTAGAAAAGTTACGGACAAGATCATTTGAGAAAATTCAGGACACTCAGAAGATAAGTACTGAACTGTATGAACAAAACCAAAGGCCGCACATATCTTTGAAAGAGAACGACTTTGTAGTGGTACGAAACGTAGATACGACAATAGGAACGAATAAAAAATTCGTGGCAAAATATAAAGGTCCATATGTTATAAAGAAGATTTTTCCAAACGATAGATATGTCATAACTGATGTTGAGAATTGTCAAATTACGCAAATACCATATAATGGCGTTGTCGAGTCGAACAGATTGAGAAAATGGGCAGATTGGAGAATTGATGTCGAGAGTGATTCCAAACCGAAGTGTAACTAATATTAATTATAGTCGTATTGATATAAACTTAATATATTTGTAAAACATAGCATTATATCTAGTTATTAAGCACTGCATACCATTGTTGATCGGGACGATCAAGCTGTCAGAATGGCCGAGCTGTTAGGATAGTAATAGTTTACACCATTATGCTTTTGAATATGTTGGTCTTCTACCAACACTGTTTTGAAATATAACAACACTGTTGGCAGCGGCGCGATCGAGTTCAGTTGAAGCAAGGAAGTGGCGGCGCGAGTTACCGTAGTTGCAAGCAATACGGCACCAACTAAACCCCCTCGTACCTACGCCACTGACAACGTCACACCGCATATATAGAACGGAAACTTGACCCTATACGGTCTTCCGTATTTGTATATATGTCGACTCCAGCAAAAACAACAGCTAAGCGCCAACAACGACAAGCAGCAGCGTCAACATAAACAACAACAACGATAAACAACAGCTAAGCGGCAACGACAATAAACAACAGCTATATAATCATAATCTATAACTTTAAGCTTAGGTTAGCATAAATTGTATTGCGACACTTTGTCGCTTAATTGCATTTTTGTTTACAATATAAAATTCTTAAAAAGCTGCTGGTATCGACTCTTGTGTCCTCAGTCACTATCGAATTGTCAAATCGACGAGTGGAAAAGTTAAAAAGTATTTTAAAATTTATAACAAGAACTAAATTTGTACTCAACTTAAAAGTATTTTAAAATTTATAATAAAAACTAAATTTGTATTCAACTTAAAAAGTGCTTAAAATCTATAACAAATCATTAATAAAGAACCTAAATTGTATTAAAATGAAAATTACTGGAGTTTTTAATATTATGCCGAGAACTGAAGTTGGAAGGATGTTAACTCGCGCGGTTGTCTTGATCGTTGTTCTGGTGTTGCGCTTAATCGATAAAAACTACATTTAAGATCTAACTACTTTTAAATAATTAAAAAATTAATCATTAAATTAAATAAAACTACGCATAAGTACTACTTAACAACTTCAGAAGTGTTCGCATTAAAAACGCCTACATACACATATATTTGTAAAGAAATAGAAAATATTCCGTCACACATACACGAATATACGTTTAATTTAATTGTATTCGTACGGTAAAATCTTGAACAATCTGCATTGCTGTAACTAAAATATTTAAGAAAAACGGTGTAAAAGCGAAACGAAAAAGTGACTTCGTTTCGTCTGCATATTGCAACTAAGTGATAACGGTTTGTCAGCACACTGCACATACATGTGTACATACATACACATATACTAAGAAAGTTCGCGAATATTCCTGCAGATTGCATTCTTTACACAAGAAAACATTAAAATTATAGAAAAAGAACAAATTGTCCGTTGGCTTAATGAACATAGTATTGAGTACGATGATAACGCAACTTTAAGACAACTGCGCATATTAGCCATTCAAAACGGTGCTGATTGTCCTGTCCTTGTAGAGAGCAAGGTGAATTATTTTGACATAAGCAGTATGAATATCGAGGGAGAAAGCAAGAAAAGCTCCTGCCGGAAAAAATGACAGTTATGGGATACATTTTATTAATGCAAGAACTTGCATCACGTGTACCAATCGACGAAAAGCAAACGGTTTATAATTGAAGGCTTGCGTGATAATTCTTCGGATATCGCTATATTGTATTCTGCTAATATAATTGAAAAATTCAAAGAGCTTTCTCATAGATATGTCGTTATGCGCAACAAACGAGTGTGCGAATCTCGCAGTGTTCCAGTACAACCAAGAGTCAACAAATTATTCCGATGCTTTAATTGTTCAGGCTTTGGGCACATCTCTAAAAATTGCTCTGAGCCCATAAGGATCAAAGGTTCCTGTTTCCGCTGCGGTTCTACTCAGCACATTTTAAAGAATTGTAACGCCAAAACGTCAACGGACAGCAGTGGAGTGGCTCTATCGGACGAATTCCGCAACGATGAAACTCCAAAACAGATTCGAATTTTTAATTCGGTGAGAATTACTTTCGATATTGAAAATAAGTTAATAAATGAATCTCTTCCCTCTCTGTTCGACACCGGTAGCGCCATTAGTTTAATACGGCGTTCCGTTATACCCCATAATCTAGTAGGAGATTGTCTTAAGAACACACACTTTAAAGGATTGGGAAGTTTTCCGTTATGCACATTTGGAAAGATAACAACGAATATTGAATTTAATAGTATTTCACATAAAATTTTGCTTTACGTGGTTCCTGATAGTTATATCCCGTACCCGGTCTTATGTGGCAGGGATTTTTTGAATAAATTTAATTTAAAATTATGTGTCATTGATAAAATTGAATTGCCAAATATGGAAGTTACGGAAAATAAAGTTAATTTGAAAGTTTCCGATAAAATCTTGCATTGTATTTATAGTTCAGTAAAAACTGATAAAATTGTTGCAAAATGCAAATTGTGTGAAAAAATTTGTAATCCGGTTTCGGCTGTATTGCCAAGTGATAAAGCAATTGTTAAAAATTCAGATTCAGTTTTCGATTCCGATATATTTATCTTCAGTATTGATTTACCTTTAAATAATGAGTGCGATATAAATCCCAAATTGAATAGTGTCCAATTGCAAATTGTTAAAGAAATTCTTGATTGTCACTGTTCAAATATTAGTGACATTCCGCCCATTGACCACAGCTACGAATTGAAAATAAAATTGAAATATGACGTTCCTGTATCTTGCGCACCTCGTAGAATATCTTATCATGACCGTTTGGAGTTGGAAAAAAAGGTTATGTGTCGATTACAGACAACTAAATAAAATCACTGAAAGGGATGGTTATCCTTTGGCGCACATAGATGATTGCTTGGAAAGGTTGGAGGGGAAAAGTTTTTTCAGTATATTAGATCTAACAAGTAAAAACGTTAACTTCGGTGGAACCGAAGCTTAAATACCCGTCACACGAATCTTTGAATAGTTTAGTGTGATCATCAGGGGCTTATATACATTTATAAATATATATTCGAAAATAATTACTTTTTCATACATTTGTTGGAAAATAATCGAAAAGTTTGTGTGGGGACTATAGCTAAAAATAGGGGTGGCACCTTGGTTTTATTGTTGGATATCATTAGAAGTGTTTTTACATAAATTTGAGTGAATAGTTTCATAAATAATACCTATTTTTATATAAAAATTCGAAAGCGGGCGTTAAATTTGTATGGGGGCTATAGTTAAAAATGGGCGTGGCAGCTTGGATTTGACATTGGATGACATTAGAAGTATTTTTACCCAACTTGGTGTGACTACATTCATAAATAATAGCTATTTTCATATAAAATTCGAAAATGGGCGGTAAGTTTGTATGGGGGCTACAGCTAAAAATGGGCGTGGCAGCTTGGATTTGACATTGGATGTTCTAAGAAGTATTTTTACCCAACTTGGAGTGACTACATTCATAAATAATTGCTATTTTCATACAAAAAAATCCGAAAAAAACGGTAAATTTGTATGGGGGCTATACCTTAAAATGGGCGTGGCACCTTGATTTTAACACTTGAGCTGCTTAGGACTGAGAAAAGCTTAAGTTCCGAGTTTCAGGTCAATATCTTTAAAACTAAGCGAATGAATCGCATAAATACAGACAGACGGACAGACAGACGGACAGACAGACGGACATGGCTAGATCGACTCGTCTCGTCGTGCTGATCAAGAATATATATACTTTATAGGGTCTAAGAAGTCTCCTTTAATGCGTTACAAACTTTCTGACAAAATGATAATACCCTCCACACTGTGTGTGACGGGTATAAAAAGCGGATTTCATCAGGTTAAGCTTGCTAAAGACTCTATTAAATACACAGCATTTGTTACACCGAACGGTCAGTATGAGTACCTAAAGATGTTATTTGGATTGAAAAATGCCTCGGTGGTTTTAACGCGATTTATTAACTTTGTGTTCCAACCTTTGATTAAAGAAGGAAATATTGCTTTGTACATGGACGATATTGCCATTGGTACAGAAACATTTGAAGAGCATATCGATTTATTAAAAAGAGTGCTGAAACGATTAGCAGAATTTCGACTTAAATTGAAGATTAGTAAATGCAAATTTTGTTATTCCGAAATTGACTTTCTGGGTTTTAGCGTAAGCAGAAATGGAATTAAACCAAACAGTGAGCATATAAAAACTATTCGGCATCTTCCGCTTCCTAAAATGTAGCAGATGTTGAGAAATGTTTAGGCCTCTTTTCCTATTTCAGACGATTCATTCCTTCATTTTCGTCAATTACAAAACCACTTAAAAACTTGACTAGGCCTTCTGTTCCGTTTGATTTTAATGAAGATTGCTGTAAAGCGTTCCAATATTTCTGCTCAATTTTGACTTCTCCACCAATACTTGCATTGTATAATCCAAGCAGAGAAACTGAATTACATTTCGATGCTCGTGTAAACGGTTTTGGTGGCATCTTATTGCAAAAGCAAGATGACGGAAAATTTCATCCCATCGCATATTTTTCACAATCAGCATCAGCTGCTGAATCAAGATACCATAGCTTCGAGCTGGAGACATTGGCAATAATTTATTCACTGAGAAAATTCAGTATTTATTTAGAGGGCATACCATTAATAATAATAACGGACTGCAACTCGTTGGCTCTTACGTTGAATCGAAAAAGTGTTAATGCCAGAATTGCTAGGTGGG
Source organism: Leucophenga varia (assembly GCA_018903435.1). Taxonomy (NCBI): domain Eukaryota; kingdom Metazoa; phylum Arthropoda; class Insecta; order Diptera; family Drosophilidae; genus Leucophenga; species Leucophenga varia. Next base: position 75,245 of record JAEIFJ010001228.1, on the reverse strand, counting down.
CATTGGAATTGGAAATTTTTAATTATGTTACACAACACAGAAGTGAAAAATTCATGGGTCACGTAGATGCATTAAGCAGATGTTTTGAGCCTTCAGTAGATATATTGGATACAAGTGCGAGTGAACAAATAATATCGTTAGTAGACGATGATAGCATGAACTTGCAATTGCATATGACACAGAATAGGGTCAGTGTCATTACGAAATTAAGAGATAAATTAGAAATTTCGCCCGTGAACAAATTTGCGTTGGAAGTACAGGAAATTGCATGATGATTCGTTACTCTTGTACGTACCTTCCGAAATGGAAGACAATGTCATTCGTTCAGTACACGAAAAGTTCTGTTATATGGGATCCGCCAAATGCATAGCAGAAATAAAGCGTTACTATTGGTTTCCGAATATTGATTCGAAAGTTGAAAATTTTATAAAAAACTGTTTAAAGTGCATAGTTCATACGATTCCGAGACATGCAAACAATCGCACCTTGCACAGTATTCTCAAAAGACCTATTCCGTTTGACACTGTACACATTGATCATTTCGGACCCCTTCCCGCTATAGCGTCAAAAAAGAAACATATTTTGGTTGTAATCGATGCATTCACAAAGTTTGTAAAATTGTATTCCGTAAATTCAACTAGCTCAAAGGAGGTAAATTCAAGTTTATCAAGATATTTCGAATACTACAGCAGACCTAGAAGCATCATTAGTGATAGAGGTAGCTGTTTTACGTCAATTGAATTTAGTTCTTTTCTATTGGACAATAATATTGAGCACATTAAGGTAGCTACAGCATCTCCCCAGGCAAATGGTCAGGCCGAACGGGTTAATAGAATAATAAAAATGATGTTGGCGAAAATTTCAGAACCCGTTCAGCATGCCGATTTGTATAAATTGTTGAATAAGGCAGAATATGTGATAAACAATTCAGTTCAATCGAGTACAGGGCAAACTCCGTCAATTTTACTTTTTGGTGTTCAACAGAGAGGTTGCGAAATCGATGCTCTGAGTGAATATTTGGAACAAGGCAAAGACCAAGCTCGAGACTTAGAAAAGTTACGGACAAGATCATTTGAGAAAATTCAGGACACTCAGAAGATAAGTACTGAACTGTATGAACAAAACCAAAGGCCGCACATATCTTTGAAAGAGAACGACTTTGTAGTGGTACGAAACGTAGATACGACAATAGGAACGAATAAAAAATTCGTGGCAAAATATAAAGGTCCATATGTTATAAAGAAGATTTTTCCAAACGATAGATATGTCATAACTGATGTTGAGAATTGTCAAATTACGCAAATACCATATAATGGCGTTGTCGAGTCGAACAGATTGAGAAAATGGGCAGATTGGAGAATTGATGTCGAGAGTGATTCCAAACCGAAGTGTAACTAATATTAATTATAGTCGTATTGATATAAACTTAATATATTTGTAAAACATAGCATTATATCTAGTTATTAAGCACTGCATACCATTGTTGATCGGGACGATCAAGCTGTCAGAATGGCCGAGCTGTTAGGATAGTAATAGTTTACACCATTATGCTTTTGAATATGTTGGTCTTCTACCAACACTGTTTTGAAATATAACAACACTGTTGGCAGCGGCGCGGATCGAGTTCAGTTGAAGCAAGGAAGTGGCGGCGCGAGTTACCGTAGTTGCAAGCAATACGGCACCAACTAAACCCCCTCGTACCTACGCCACTGACAACGTCACACCGCATATATAGAACGGAAACTTGACCCTATACGGTCTTCCGTATTTGTATATATGTCGACTCCAGCAAAAACAACAGCTAAGCGCCAACAACGACAAGCAGCAGCGTCAACATAAACAACAACAACGATAAACAACAGCTAAGCGGCAACGACAATAAACAACAGCTATATAATCATAATCTATAACTTTAAGCTTAGGTTAGCATAAATTGTATTGCGACACTTTGTCGCTTAATTGCATTTTTTGTTTACAATATAAAATTCTTAAAAAGCTGCTGGTATCGACTCTTGTGTCCTCAGTCACTATCGAATTGTCAAATCGACGAGTGGAAAAGTTAAAAAGTATTTTAAAATTTATAACAAGAACTAAATTTGTACTCAACTTAAAAGTATTTTAAAATTTATAATAAAAACTAAATTTGTATTCAACTTAAAAAGTGCTTAAAATCTATAACAAATCATTAATAAAGAACCTAAATTGTATTAAAATGAAAATTACTGGAGTTTTTAATATTATGCCGAGAACTGAAGTTGGAAGGATGTTAACTCGCGCGGTTGTCTTGATCGTTGTTCTGGTGTTGCGCTTAATCGATAAAAACTACATTTAAGATCTAACTACTTTTAAATAATTTAAAAAATTAATCATTAAATTAAATAAAACTACGCATAAGTACTACTTAACAACTTCAGAAGTGTTCGCATTAAAAACGCCTACATACACATATATTTGTAAAGAAATAGAAAATATTCCGTCACACATACACGAATATACGTTTAATTTAATTGTATTCGTACGGTAAAATCTTGAACAATCTGCATTGCTGTAACTAAAATATTTAAGAAAAACGGTGTAAAAGCGAAACGAAAAAGTGACTTCGTTTCGTCTGCATATTGCAACTAAGTGATAATGGTTTGTCAGCACACTGCACATACATGTGTACGTACTTACACATATACTAAGAAAGTTCGCGAATATTCCTGCAGATTGCATTCTTTACACAAGAAAACATTAAAATTATGGAAAAAGAACAAATTGTCCGTTGGCTTAATGAACATAGCATTGAGTATGATGAGAACGCAACTTTAAGACAACTGCGCATATTAGCAATTCAAAACGGTGCTGATTGTCCTGTCCTTGTAGAGAGCAAGGCGAATAATTTTGACATAAGCAGTATGAATAACGAGGGAGCAAGTGGTGCAGACGACGAATGTGAAATTGTCGCCAATGCCGCTTCGCGTATGTCGCCGGCGCCAAACTCAGCACGTATTGAACGTATACAAGAAATTGAAACAGAACGTATCATGACTAAAGAACAAATTGAATTGCTTAAGAAAAAACGTAAACTTGCTGAATTACGTACAAATGCTTTCCAGTGCAACATAAATTTTAAAGACGTCGTCGATATGATTGCTCCGTACCTGGTGCTAATGACTATGACGCCACCAAGTGATTAGTGAGTTCGAACGCATTTGCGAGGGTGATGATGCGTTTAAGCTGAAGTGTATCCGTCGCCTAATGAAATCTGGTACAGAGGCAGAGTTGTTTTTGCGTGTGAATCAGTCTACATCATACGCCGAGTTTTCCTGCAGACGTTTGACCATTCGCGATCAGTAGTGGACATCATTGAAAAGCTCCTGCCGGAAAAAATGACAGTTATGGGATACATTTTATTAATGCAAGAACTTGCATCACGTGCACCAATCGACGAAAAAGCAAACGGTGCAGTTTATAATTGAAGGCTTGCGTGATAATTCTTTGGATATCGCTATATTGTATTCTGCTAATACAATTGAAAAATTCAAAGAGCTTTCTCATAGATATGTCGTTATGCGCAACAAACGAGTGTGCGAATCTCGCAGTGTTCCAGTACAACCAAGAGTCAACAAATTATTCCGCTGCTTTAATTGTTCAGGCTATGGGCACATCTCTCAAAAACATGAAGTCCTTTTTCCGCTGCGGTTCTACTCAGCACATTTTAAAGAATTGTAACGCCAAGACGTCAACGGACAGCAGTGGAGTGGCTCTATCGGACGAATTCCGCAACGATGAAACTCAAAAACAGATTGGAATTTTTAATTCGGTGAGAATTACTTTCGATATTGAAAATAAGTTAATAAATGAATCTCTTCCCTCTCTGTTCGACACCGGTAGCGCCATTAGTTTAATACGACGTTCCGTTATACCCCATAATCTAGTAGGAGATTGTCTTAAGAACACACACTTTAAAGGATTGGGAAGTTTTCCGTTATGCACATTTGGAAAGATAACAACGAATATTGAATTTAATAGTATTTCACATAAAATTTTGCTTTACGTGGTTCCTGATAGTTATATCCCGTACCCGGTCTTATGTGGCAGGGATTTTTTGAATAAATTTAATTTAAAATTATGTGTCATTGATAAAATTGAATTGCCAAATATGGAAGTTACGGCAAATAAAGTTAATTTGAAAGTTTCCGATAAAATCTTGCATTGTATTTATAGTTCAGTAAAAACTGATAAAATTGTTGCAAAATGCAAATTGTGTGAAAAAATTTGTAATCCGGTTTCGGCTGTATTGCCAAGTGATGAAGCAATTGTTAAAAATTCAGATTCAGTTTTCCGATTCCGATATATTTATCTTCAGTATTGATTTACCTTTAAATAATGAGTGCGATATAAATCCCAAATTGAATAGTGTCCAATTGCAAATTGTTAAAGAAATTCTTGATCGTCACTGTTCAAATATTAGTGACATTCCGCCCATTGACCACAGCTACGAATTGAAAATAAAATTGAAATATGACGTTCCTGTATCTTGCGCACCTCGTAGAATATCTTATCATGACCGTTTGGAGTTGGAAAAGTTATGAGCTTCTAGCACTAGGACATATACGCCCCAACTCATCCCCTTATTCATCACCAATTGTTATGGTAAAAAAGAAGGGTGGTGAAAAAAGGTTATGTGTCGATTACAGACAACTAAATAAAATCACTGAAAGGGATGGTCATCCTTTGGCGCACATAGATGATTGCTTGGAAAGGTTGGAGGGGAAAAGTTTTTTCAGTATACTGGATCTAAAAAGCGGATTTCATCAGGTTAAGCTTGCTAAAGACTCTATTAAATACACAGCATTTGTTACACCGAACGGTCAGTATGAGTACCTAAAGATGCCATTTGATTGAAAAATGCCCCGGCGGTTTTTACGCGATTTATTAACTTTGTGTTCCAACCTTTGATTAAAGAAGGAAATATTGCTTTGTACATGGACGATATTGCCATTGGTACGGAAACATTTGAAGAGCATATCGTTTTATTAAAAAGAGTCTGAAACGATTAGCAGAATTTCGACTTGAATTGAAGCTTAGTAAATGCAAATTTTGTTATTCCGAAATTGACTTTCTGGGTTTTAGCGTAAGCAGAAATGGAATTAAACCAAACAGTGAGCATATAAAAACTATTCGGCATCTTCCGATTCCTAAAAATGTAGCAGATGTTGAGAAATGTTTAGGCCTCTTTTCCTATTTCAGACGATTCATTCCTTCATTTTCGTCAATTGCAAAACCACTTAAAAACTTGACTAGGCCTTCTGTTCCGTTTGATTTTAATGAAGATTGCTGTAAAGCGTTCCAATATTTCTGCTCAATTTTGACTTCTGCACCAATACTTGCATTGTATAATCCAAGCAGAGAAACTGAATTACATTGCGATGCTAGTGTAAACGGTTTTGGTGGCATCTTATTGCAAAAGCAAGATGACGGAAAATTTCATCCCATCGCATATTTTTCACAATCAGCATCAGCTGCTGAATCAAGATACCACAGCTTCGAGCTGGAGACATTGGCAATAATTTATTCACTGAAAAATTCAGTATTTATTTAGAGGGCATACCATTTAAAATAATAACGAACTGCAACTCGTTGGCTCTTACGTTGAATCGAAAAAGTGTTAATGCCAGAATTGCTAGGTGGGCATTGGAATTGGAAATTTTTAATTATGTTATACAACACAGAAATGGAAAATTCATGGGTCACGTAGATGCATTAAGCAGATGTTTTGAGCCTTCAGTGGATATATTGGATACAAGTGCGAGTGAACAAATAATATCGGTAGTAGACGATGATAGCATGAACTTGCAATTGCATATGACACAGAATAGGGTCAGTGTCATTACGAAATTAAGAGATAAATTAGAAATTTCGCCCGTGAACAAATTTGCGTTGGAAGTACAGGAAATTGCATGATGATTCGTTACTCTTGTACGTACCTTCCGAAATGGAAGACAATGTCATTCGTTCAGTACACGAAAAGTTCTGTCATATGGGATCCGCCAAATGCATAGCAGAAATAAAGCGTTACTATTGGTTTCCGAATATTGATTCGAAAGTTGAAAATTTTATAAAAATCTGTTTAAAGTGCATAGTTCATACGATTCCGAGACATGCAAACAATCGCACCTTGCACAGTATTCTCAAAAGACCTATTCCGTTTGACACTGTACACATTGACCATTTCGGACCCCTTCCCGCTATAGCGTCAAAAAAGAAACATATTTTGGTTGTAATCGATGCATTCACAAAGTTTGTAAAATTGTATTCCGTAAATTCAACTAGCTCAAAGGAGGTAAATTCAAGTTTATCAAGATATTTCGAATACTACAGCAGACCTAGAAGCATCATTAGTGATAGAGGTAGCTGTTTTACGTCAATTGAATTTAGTTCTTTTCTATTGGACAATAATATTGAGCACATTAAGGTAGCTACAGCATCTCCCCAGGCAAATGGTCAGGCCGAACGGGTTAATAGAATAATAAAAATGATGTTGGCGAAAATTTCAGAACCCGTTCAGCATGCCGATTTGTATAAATTGTTGAATAAGGCAGAATATGCGATAAACAATTCAGTTCAATCGAGTACAGGGCAAACTCCGTCAATTTTACTTTTTGGCGTTCAACAGAGAGGTTGCGAAATCGATGCTCTGAGTGAATATTTGGAACAAGGCAAAGACCAAGCTCGAGATTTAGAAAAGTTACGGACAAGATCATTTGAGAAAATTCAGGACACTCAGAAGACTGAACTGTATAAACAAAACCATAGGCCGCACATATCTTTTAAAGAGAACGACTTTGTAGTGGTACGAAACGTAGATACGACAATAGGAACGAATAAAAAATTCGTGGCAAAATATAAAGGTCCATATGTTATAAAGAAGATTTTGCCAAACGATAGATATGTCATAACTGATGTTGAGAATTGTCAAATTACGCAAATACCATATGATGGCGTTGTCGAGTCGAACAGATTGAGAAAATGGGCAGATTGGAGAATTGATGTCGAGAGTGATTCCAAACCGAAGTGTAACTAATATTATATAATAGTCATATTGATATAAACTTAATATATTTGTAAAACATAGCATTATATCTAGTTATTAAGCACTGCATACCATTGTTGATCGGGACGATCAAGCTGTCAGAATGGCCGAGCTGTTAGGATAGTAATAGTATACACCAAAAATACGTTAAGTTATGCTTTTGAATATGTTGGTCTTCTACCAACACTGTTTTGAAATATAACAACACTGTTGGCAGCTGCGCGATCGAGTTCAGTTGAAGCAAGGAAGTGGCGGCGCGCGGTTGTCTTTTTCGTTGTTCTGGTGTTGCGCTTAATCGATAAAAACTACATTTAAGATCTAACTACTTTTAAATAATTAAAAAATTAATCATTAAATTAAATAAAACTACGCATAAGTACTACTTAACAATATGTATATACTTATATATATATTTATATATATATATATTTTTAAAGATTTTTTTGTAAATGTCGTTTTAAATATCTAATTGATAAGACAGAAAAAAATAATCCTCAAAAAAAAATTCTGATTTCTTTAAACTATATACATAGAGTTTTATCCTGTAGAGATAGAGTAAATTCTTCTGTAAAAGCTTGTAGAGTAATGTAAAACCGAACTGTAAAAAATAATCAAGAGAACCTAAAATGTTCACCAACTTCAATTGCTTATTGTCTTATTTTTAATTATTCACAAAAACAATTCAATTTGGTGAACATTTTCGGTTCTCTTGGCATGGGGTTGGGGGACTTAAAAATGCCGGGTCGTTTTATTAAGGTTATAATTAATAAAGGATGTCAAATTTATTATTAAAATAATACAAAGATTTAAGAATCATAACAAAACATATGTGCATTTCTCTTTTTCACATATGTATTTTATATATTTGTTATGATTCTAAAAATTGTTGTATTGTTTTAAAAAAAAATATGACTTCCTTTATTAATTAAAAAAATAATGAAAATTCGGGGTTTAAACCCACAAGTTTAATATAGGGAAATTACTTATTTGGCCCACTCTTCAACAAAAGCGTCCTTTAGCTGTTATATAGAGTCAACCTGTTAACCATTTCAATATACTTTTGCTAAACGATTTCCCCAGAGGTCATCAACTGAGTTTAAACCAGGACTCAAAGTAAAACTGAACGTAAGACGTAGGTCTAGCAAGCTAACCTGAATTTTTCCAGAAGTTGTTGCCATTCTGACAGTGTCCAGTAAAAATCGTTTGTTTCAAGGAGGATCTCACTACCAGTGTAATCAATTTTATAAATGTGGAAAAATAGATTTAATAAAAGAAAAATGTTTATGTTCTTTTCTCTGCGCAGACATCCGTCCTTGTTTATTTTAGAAAAAAAAAACCTTAAGATTATTCCACTGCATTGTGTGGCTACACTAATAAATTTTCGCAAAGAAACACTTTTCCATGGTTTGAAAGATGGCTTTGTCTAAAAGAAGCACTTTTACACAAAATAACCCTTTAAATTAGAATCAAATGTACACCATTCTCCGATTGCACAAATACGTACTTCATAAGAAAATCATCACACACCACACTAAGAGCACTTTTCGACAAATTTTCGCATTACTTTTACCTGCTACTGTATTTTCGAAAATTTATTAGAAACCGTAGAATAGTTATGTATATAAGTTCCACGCATTTACTTCTTTTTTAATGTGTTTCTTAAATTAAGCGTTCGGTACTGTGGAACACGAGGAATCAAGCTTATATCATTCTGCAAGTATTTGATCGAGGGAATTTTTCAAATGCATATCTTAAATTATTACTAGTTTAACTGAAACCTGAATATTTGTATTGTATCAGATGATTATTAAGAACTATATCATGTAATAATTGTATTGTATCAGATGATTATTAAGAACTATATTATGTAATAATTGTATTGCATTATAAGTAAATAAAATATGTATATAGAAATGCATGGAAAACGTCATTCAATTTCCGGCTTATAGAATAAATCTATAGCTCAAAAATGGAATTTTGATAAGACATATCTATACCTTAAATTAAGAACGATTAGTATTGTTTGTCTTAATCTAAAGATCATTGAGTTGTTGCCTTAATTTTTAAAGTTAAGCTGCATATTAAATGATATTGCTTATAACAGTTTTTGTACACACGCAGTAGTATATACAGTGACTGTGTTCAACAAGTGGTTTCTAATAGAGACTCAGGAATATGCCCGTTTAAGTCTGAATTAGTGCTTCCAAATGCATCGCTGCTATTGTCTACAATGTGGCTTTTGGAGTTAAGTGGTTGATTCCAGTTTTCAGCGGCAACTTTTTTGGCTTCGTTTTTTCCAAATTGTTTTAAGTAATCCGAAAAATCTGCGCTGGGATGTAAATTAAGAGGTGTAATAGATGGAAAAATATCTTTTTGAAAACACGTTCACATTGCGTTGACTCAAAAATGATGTACTGCTTTGATCATAGGGTAATTGACGTACTTGCTCTGATAGACGACGGATATTTAACTGCAGTTCATTGGAGTAGTGTTGACTTGATACTGACGAAATGTTAGGACGTGATAAGTTAGAATTCCAAACGTTTAAAAAATGTTCGCTGTTTTTTCCGGTTGTTGTAATAAAATTAATTGGCTCCCGATCAGATACTGGATTCCAGTGGTTAGTGGCGATATTCCTTCTACTGGAAGATTCATAAGAATTCTTCCTGTTCTTTGTGCGTGCTGGTGATAAGCTTATAGATCTTATCGGTTTTCTTATATTTGATTGTTCAATTTCGTTTAAGTGGAGCAATGAGGTGGCGGAGTGGAATGGATTTTCCGGTAAATTTAAGTATATAGGTGAAGATGGTGCTGACAACATAGAACAATCATGATCTTTACACCTCACAGTTTTTTTATTGTTTGGAAATCTTTTTGCTTGTGAATTCGTTTTTTGTTGATTTTTTTGGCGATGGTAGTTCTTCTAATTTCGATGACAAAAGTTTATCTTTCTTGGTTAATTTTTTTACATCTATGCCGCCGATATTTTCCTGTTTCACCCAAGGATCGCAAGTACTATGACTTAAACATCTAGATACCGAGTTTTTCGATGAATTAATTTTTTTTATATTTGTCGTTTTACATGATGAATTTAACTCATGGTGTTTTACCCATGGATCAACAGGATTGTAAGTGAGACAATCTGTACTATGATTATATAAACCACAGTATGCAAATACTGAGCTTTTCGTGTTTTCGATATTATTTGGGGATGCTTGCTCTGATCTACAACTTTTTCGATCAGGTTGATATTTTCTTTTATTTATAGATTTTTGATTACGAAAAAGTAATTGTTGGGTATGTTGAAACGGTATATTGTTTTCCTGTGGTTCAATTATAGCTTGATAATGTCGCATAGGTGAATGTGGTGATAGTGAACAAGAGGTATGTAAAGTTTTTTGCTTATTAGAATTCTCCATAAATAAGTCTGTCGTAGAAATTTCGTTTGTAAAATTCATGTTCAGGAGTGATGAAGAGTTTGCAGTGCTTGTATTAATAACTATTTCCTTTGAGTTTTTAAATTTTTCGCTTATCGTTTCAAAATATGGATTTGACGAGGTCTTCATAACTTTAGGCGTAATATCTGAAATTTGAACTGATCTTTCGTTCTTTCGTTCAGTTTTCTCTGTACCAAAAAAATTTACCATTGTTGATGTGGGGACTACAGTTAATGTTTTTTCTGACAAATTTCGTTTTTCATCTTTATCGCCGTTTAAATATTTTGAGCGCCCACTAAATCGCGAATTTGATGCTATCTGCCTAGAGTTTGTCAAACAGGCATTGTTAATATACCGAGCTGAAATTTTTGTTTGATGTTTGGCAGAATGTGTGTTGGTGAAGAACGGAAAATGGGGTGACTGCATTGGCAATGTAGGAGCAGATGTCTGAACTATTTTGGTCTCGTAACGTTGGTACTTATTAGCAAATATTTCTTTTGTACAAAAACTGTTTAACAAAAGTGTATTTGACGATAGCTGGTTTACGGACCCTTCACATTCGCTTTTATTTAAGGGTTTTTTATATTTTTTTAAACATGTCTGATGTTTATTCGTATCAGTTACGGCCGAGACGCCGCTCTTTTTGTGTTAGAGAAATTTTCCAGCATGAGCTTTATTTGAAACAGAACTAGATGTCGAAGTAGCTAAATGTACAGAAACGTGGAAACGTTTTATTTTTTTATGTTTAAATCAACTAACAAAGATATACTAACCATCATTGATTTCATTATCCCGGCAGGTTTCTGTATTTTTTAAATTATCTGTAGTAGCAAATTTTGATAGAATGGCTGATTTTGAATTACTTTCGGTATTGGCAGAAGTTGATGTCGACGGGACTACTATTGCAACACTAGTGGAGTTAAACGTTTTAGCAGCTCCACTAGTGTCAATACAATTCTTTAATTGTCATTTAACTAATTCTACGGTAAGAAATTTTCTAAGTCGTTCGTAGTAATGCGGATGAAGTTCAACATCGTTATGACCAGCGCCCTGAAATTACATGAAGCAGAAATTAGGTGATTAAAATAATTATGTTATTAAATAGTTGCACAATATTGAATTTAATCATTTTTACAAGTATTGAAAGAGAACGTGCTTATCAAAGCATAAATCAATTAAATATATACAAATGCTTTTCGTTGCGTACAAGTTAATGACTTGCTAATTAGAACTAAAGACAAAAATTCAGTATTTGCTGATATTGTATGAAATTGAATAAGACTGATGTAGGTCTGGTCGAGTAGAAAAAAACTGTATACTATACTATGAATGTTTGGTGGACTCCCAAAATCTGGATCTATGGTCAAAAAACTAATTTTTCTCTTTTTTTCATTTTTCAAGCTATAACTAAGAAAGTTACAAACCAATTTATTTTTAACTTGTTTTAAAAAAAAAAAAAATTAAACCATTCGAACAGTAAACATAATGTTATGTCCTTTCCGATCCCATCTGTAAGTATTTTCGAGAAAAACGCACTTCTTTGGTTTCTTTTCCAAAATCTTCAAATTTATCGATGTTTGGTTAAATATAAAATTAATTTTTAAAAATGAAATAAATTATTGGAATATTATATATAGGGTTCTTCAATAAGTAATGTATTTTTTTCAAAAGATGGCGACTCTTTAACATATCTTAGGTTGTACAAATCGCATCGGGTCATCCTGTACGACGATTTAAAGAGGACACAAAGACACCCAGATCATATGTTTCAGTCTCAAGTTATAGTGCGCGAAAGATGGAGTTCACCGAAAAAATTTGTGAAGTTTATGGGCCCGATGCTGTAACGATTCGCACAGCACAGCGTTGGTTCAATCGATTTCGTTCTGGTGTAGTGGATGTCAAAGATGTACCCCATACTGATAAGCCAATCCTCGTAGAAACCGATAAAATAGTCGAAATCATCCAAGTGAACCGGCATGTTAGCACTCGTTGGATTGGCCAGGAACTGGGTATAAGACATACAACCATTTGGAACCCTTTGCATTTCTATACACTACCATCTGTAAACCCATGATATCTAACCAGGATTAGCTAAAATATGAATTATTAAAGGAATGGGCCAAAACAACGCCTAGAATCCCAAAAAAAAATGGTGGATTCAATGCCAAATGGAGTGAAACCAGTTCTAAATTATATAGGCTATCATACTAAACCATAAAAACAACTTTATATATTAAAATTCAAGTTTTTTTAAAGGCTGAAGTCAATGCATCAAATAAGCTGTGACATAAATTTTGACACTATTTTTGGTTTTCCAAGGATTCTAATTTTAATAAAACAAATAAAGACTCCTTGGTTAACTAGAAAAATATATCTAAAAAATGGCGTTTTCCGATATTTTCTATATTGCGTTGTTTTAAAGATAGATCGCTTTTAACTTAAAAAAAAAGTGCATCTTTTAAGATGAGAGCCACTGTACATGTTACTACAAACGGCAAATATTCGTGGCAACTGAGGGCGAACATTTACGCGAAATATTTCGTAAATGACCCAAAAAAAACTGTACAGGTCCAAATAAAGTGTCGATCAAATACATAACAAGGGTTTTTATGTTTTACTTAAGTTATTCAATAAAAACAAAAGGGAGCACCTTGTACACACACATAAAGGTATTGTGGAAAGTGTTTCTAAAAGTTTTGCTTTCTACATTCCTCTCTCATTGATTAAGAATAAACTCAAAAGGAAACAGTTGAATAGGGCGGGGATAAATATCGATATATCTATTTTTTTCCAATATATTTGTAATTTAATTACTTTGCGCAAACAAAATAATTATTTAAATTCTTTAATTCCATAAACACGTTGGCGATCGATTTTAAAAATTTACACGGATGAACTTGTACATATAATTTTATTGATTTACTAGCTGAACTACCCGGTCTTACTCGGGTCATGTTCATATACCAACTTTCGTTTAGTTCGTGACACGTCCACCGCCCATTTTTCCAATGCGTTATACATTTCTCGGTGTAGTAACACGTATACCGAATTTCATTTCTCTTGTTCAATTATTTTAGTATCGATTCTAGGGGGATTACGCCCACACATCTTAAAAATTTCATTGAAATCGGTTGAGTTGTTTCGAAAATAATCAATGAATTTATGATCGATTCTATGGAGGACACGCCCATAGAATCGATCTTTTTTGTTTTTTTGCTTCTACTTGGTGGCTTAATATAAATAGTTCAAAAAATTTGCGTTTAAATTTTGGAAATCCCCAAAACACGACTAACCATCTCTACGTCTATTCAATCCAAATGAATGACTTTTTCTTAAGGCTCTCATTAGGCCCCGGGTCAAAATTTTCTAAAATCCCGTCTAAGTGCTCACCTGAAACAAAATAAAATTGGTCAAAAAATCTATATTGGGTCACATATGGGTCCCAGGTCCAATTTCCGGAGATCCCTTGAACACCTTGAACGCTAAAAATGTTTTTTAACCATCTTTCAAATGAGCCCTGTTTCAAGTCTCTACGTCTATTCATTCCAAAGATATGGCTTTTCCGGTTTCAAGGCCCCTTTAGGCCCCGGGTCAAAATTTTTTAAATCCCGTCTAAGTGCTCTGGTAAAGCCATATCTTTGGAATGAATAGACGTAGAGACTTGAAACAGGGCTCATTTGAAATATGGTTAAAAAACATTTTTAGCGTTCAAGGTGTTCAAGTGGCTAAAAATCATTTTTGGTGTTCAAGGGACATCCGGAATTTGGACCTGGGACCCATATGTGGACCCAATATAGATTTTTTGACCAATTTTTTTTTATTTTTATTACAGGTGAGCACTTAGACGGGATTTTTTGAAAATTTTGACCCGAGGCCTAATAAGAGCCTTGAAAAAAAGTCATACATTTGGATTGAATAGACGTAGAGACTTGAAACTGGGGTTAGTCGTGTTTATGGGATTTCCAAAATTTGAACCCACATTTTTGAACAATTTATATTTAGGCGATGGGCGTGATCCCCATAGAATTAATACAGAAATTCATCGTATTATTGCAAAGATTTGAAATTCAGTCTATATGTTACCAGGACCTGCAAAGTGGAAATAAATGGGAAGTGGGCGTGGCCCCGTAAGAGCAATCAAAAACATGTTCATCTTAAAAATAAAAAAATTGGTCAAAAAATCTATATTGGGTCCACATATGGGTCCCAGGTCCAAATTCCAGAAATCACTTAAACACCTTGAACGCCAAAAAAGGTTTTTTAACCATCTTTCAAATGAGCCCTGTTTCAAGTCTCTACGTCTATTCACTCCAAACATATGTCTTTTCAGATTTCAAGGCCCCATTAGGCCCCGGGTCAAAATTTTCCAAATTTTTTTTTTCTTTCTGACCACATATATGATAAGAGCAACAAAACAAAAGAAAAAAAAAGTTCAATTCGGTCGAGTCATTCTCGAGTTTTAGCGTTGTTAATGCACTGCTATTCATTTTTATATATATATATAGATAGATAGGTAGATAGTAACATTCAACGATGTATCTTGGTATGCAAAATAAATTATAAAAACAATACTTTATTCTTTCACAATGAAACACTCTTGTAATTATTTCACATGACACCGATTGCCTGCAAAACTCGCTGGCAATCAGAAATTTAACAACTTCAACTGACCAACTGTTTGATTTCTGCACAAATTCGAATAAGGAGCACTTCAACAAAGTACTATTTCGGTTAGGTTAAAAAGTGCTTTTTTCGCTATTAGCCATTAAGCATCTTCAAGAGGAGAAACTTCTGGCTCTATCGTTAATTCTACTAGCAATTAGCCGGGGCAAACCAACCATCGCATAGATCAAAAGCGATATTTTAGTATCCTTTAAAGTTGGTCAGTATATAAATTCTGTATATTTTTTTTTTTTTTTTTGCATTTTCTTAATATATATATATATCTGAGTATACACACACAAAATTTCAAGTCGATCCGACGAATATTTTCGAAGTTATAGACACATTAGTGAAGGCGCGCCGAGAGATCTCGCAGTAAAGTAAAGTGCTTTTAAAAATTTAAACGCGTTTTTCTCGAAACGGTGTTTTCAAAGTCGGTGAGCAGGATTTCTCAGAAACGGCTGAACGAACCGATCGGTCTGCAATTTTTACACAAGCTTCTTAACTATATTTTTTAGTAAATAATCGAAAGATTTCCCCACCCGATGAAAATTTCTTATTTTTAAAAACAATTAAAGAGCCAAATTTTGGTTGAAAATCGAACCTTTTGCTTTGAGTAGCCGCCATTTTGTCAAAAATTTTTTTTTTGCTAATTCCTTCGATTAATCACTAGATTATTTATTATATTATTGAAATATATTTGGTTTTTGAATTTTGGATGATCCAGTCCAGAGATATCGTGCACACCGCAAAAGGCCTTTTTTTTGCGGACCTCTGCAAAATTGGCAATATCAACGTTCCCGATAATTATAAAACATATGTGAATATAATTTAAGGTTGTCATAATATACCTGCCAAGTTTCAAATCAATAAACCAAATAGTTTTCTTAGAAAAAATTCTTGAAAAATGCCTTTTTTCCTAACCTCCTAACTGTATATAATCCCTTAATGTTTTAAATATTCGGGTTTATTTGATTAACAAGTTTTTTCAAGAGAAGTTGTTTACAAAGTATTTAGCAACACTCGGCGCTCGCTATAGCATATTGATTTTACGGACGAATTATTTAACTTAAAAATTAAACGTAAATGAATTTTGAGGGAGCCAGCTCCTACACAACCGAGGGATTAACATGTCGCAGGAATTACTATAAATGCCGTAACGGTTCTCTGTAGGAGAAGTGCGACTATTACCTCCATCGTGGTGGCTCCTGGAAACAGGGTTTCAGATAGACCTAGAATGTACTGACAGCCTGGGTAGTATGTGCGAGGACTAATTGGTGCGGCGGTAAAATGGTACCTGCCCAGAGTCATAAAACTGTGCAGGAGCCAAGACCGGACACGTATAGAGCCAATATGACGCTAACACCCCCATAGCATAAGGGGAAAATGAGCAAACCAGCACCAGGGGTCCAAGACAGACTGGATGAGAGACCATCCACATCTGCAGCGGCCCTGGAAAAGAGTATGGTACGGAATCATCCCACAGTAACGAAGGATGTAAGTTGTGAAGTTGTGAAGTCCTTCCGTGTGACTACCCGCAGCTATCACTTTCTGCGGAAGATCCGACAGAGCTGGAGGACCTCATCCTGTTTGTAGTCGCCCAGATAGAAATGCTGATAATTGACTAAGCCGATGATGTCTCAACAGAGGGGCTGCAGAGCCATGATCCAATTTAGGACTGGAAAGACCCAGTTCTAACGACGCTCACCGATGAGAATATTCCTTCAACGGAGATCATCCATGTGTTCCTACCGAGGTGCACGAAAGTTGGTAGGCTTCTGATTATCTACATTTTCTTGTCAAGGTGCACAAACTGGAAAGTTGAAATGCTTCTAAACCTAATAGAAGCAATGAACGACCGCAACACCCAGTCGTGGAAAGTAATTTCCGCACGGAAGCAGGGCAGTGGTCAACTCCCTAGTAATAGGGATTGACGACGAGACAAGGCAGAGCGGAGAAACATCTACGGGACGAGGACACCATCCTCGTTGCAAAAGAGATTGAGGCGGGTGCAGAAGATGAACGGGAAAAATTGCCCCGCCACCCAGATAAGCGCAGCCCAGGTAAGCGTCCACCACGCTAAACCAGCATCAGCGGTCTTAGCAAGGACATTTACCAAACAACATCTTTGGATTGCGCTTATCCAGGAGCCCTGGTGCAACGAAGGCCGTATAAAAGACCTATACACCAGGAACACGATGGTAGTATGCGATAATAAGCATGAAAACTCTAGAGCTTGCATACTGTACTTTCAGAACATCTAGCTCGGGATTGCGTGCTAATTATCGGCCGAAAAACCCTCACCACCAGAAGAAGTGGAACCCTGGTGGAATTTTGCAACACACGAGGCATCCAAATTGTTGTAGGCTGCGACGCTAATGCTCATAATGAGCTATGGGGCAGCAAGAACACAAATTCAAGGGGTAAGTGTTTACCCAATTTTTCGTACTTAGTAATAACCTTACACCTAATTATCAGGGATGCGTACTAACCTTCGTCACTAGAGTAAGGGAAGTGGTGTTAGACATAACTTTTAGCAGTGTAGCGCTAAGGAGGAAAGATTATTGCCTGGCATGTTTCTCAGGATCCTTCTATGTCAGACCACAGAGTCATAAGATTTAACGTAAGACCCACCGCTTATTGAAAAGAAATCCCAAGAAAACGAGCTGGGAAATATAAAAAATATACTGTCTAGCACTGCTCCTAGAGGGGAGCTCAGTTACTCCAGATATCCCCTTGAACTAGAACAGAAAATATTCGAACTTAACAAAAATATTACCCGGGCATATAAAAATGTTAACCCAGTGGAGAAGGACCATGGTGGTCTTCATCCTCAAGGCAGCCTGACATCGTTTTTACTCAAAACAATGGAAAAGATACGAATATTAGAGAGACTGTCCTTACAAAGCAGGTAGATCAACCGACACTGCTCTAATGAACCTTACTGGTGTAAATAAAAACTCATTCGAATACAAAGATATCGAAGGGAAGTTTGTCCTAGTCGAGAGAGGAACTCGAACCGCCGAATGGTGCAGAGAGGCGGTTGTACTGAGAGGTGAAAGTACCTCTTAGCACAGCGCCAAAGCATTTAAACTTCACTGAAAAAGCCACACAAATGAGGTAATTCGAAAATGCACTAAGGTCCTATTTGTATGCAGGAAAATCCTAGGCTGCAAACACCAGTACCATGCTATGGCTATACAACATGATATTTCAACCTATACTCCTATATGAGACAGTAGCGTGAGGTGATAGATCGAACCAACTCACGACTTAAAAGAAACTTGAGTCAATTCAACGACTAGCATGCATTGGCATCGCCGGGGCGATTCGTATCTATCCTACAGCAGCACTGGAAACACTGCTATACTTAACACCACTAGACATAGAAGTGAATCTAAGGATGAGAAGCACGCTCATCCGCATACTGATAGATAGAAACAAAACTACATCTACCTTCTGCATGAAACACCCTTCCACATGGAGGGAGGGTCTTAATTGTTGTCAATGCCCATGGACATTATGACCAAAAGGTATAATATTGACATAGACTTTAGCATTAGATGGTCAAGCAAGAAAACGTAGACATCTGAAAGCGTACATAAGATAATACCTCAAAAAATCAAATATACAGACACATCCCTCACAGACGAAGGCGCCGGTTTAGGAATAGCTGGCCCAAGAACAAAACTTTGGGAAACACACTCTCCACAAAGCAGGTTAGGAAAAACAAACCAATGAAAAAGATACAAAGACAAAGGTAAGGAGTAATCTAACCATTAAGGGCTTACAATATACCTATCTAGATAGCAGTATAAGTGCCCACTTTAGCAATAATAAATTAATTTTAAACAGGAATAATTCAAAGTGAATTATAATCCGGAGTTAGGGCGAAGTACTAAACCTCTAGTACAATTTTATATACTGTGAAGGTACCGGGATAAGTTCGTGCTTTTTTTTAAATTGATTTTTTTGATTAAATATCTAACATAAATTATATCGATTCGATAACTTGAGAATATAGAAGATAATTTCATAGTTCTTTTGTCATAAAGTGCTTGTACCTATTGGTAAAAAACTGAGATAACTAATTTTCACAAGCGTCTGGTCAATCGCCAGAATCAATCGTCTGCTCCTCGTGGACTGTTAAAATGTTGAGCAAACAAAAAATATCAAAGGCTTCGAGTTCTAACCCAGAGCATGAGTTTATAAAGTAATGATTTCATATTTGAATGGACTCTGTATTGGTTATATAATTTAATAAATAAAATTAATTAATTAATATACATAAAATACCGAAGCTCATATACCTGTCACACATCATTTGACATGAATAGATATTCGTGTTCAGCATTTGTATATTGTATTATATCTTAAAATACTAAATGAATTAAAAATTTTCTTAAAAATTTTGAAATCCGCGGTCTCATCTCAACCAAATTTAAATTGAAGATTTAGATTGATAAAAGAAGCATATGTAACATATTTGAAGCCATTCGCTAGAAAAATAAAGTATTTTCGTACAAGAATTTGACAAAATGTGGTGTGTTTGTATAGAGGCTATACCTAACATACAAAGTTCAAAGGACCAAGAAAGACTTTACGATAAACTGAATATACCTGTTTCACACTATGTGAGACAGGTATAACTAGTTTAAAACTGAAACAACAGGTTCAATGGCATAAAATAAATAAAATAAACAAAAAATTAATAATAAATTAAGTTACGTGCTATATTAGAGATATTTCAAGTGTCGACTTATCTTAAAAAGGATACGATTTTGTCATTATTGTTATTTTTTTCTTTGAAAGGAGCAAGGTTTTACCAGCTAACTTTATTTGGAATGATGCTTCCATTTATGCCTATATTTACTAAGTAAATTCGGTATAAGGTTTATTTCAAAAGCTTTTCGAAACAAGGCACATGCAAGCATGAACGATACATGTGGGATTTCATTTGGTTGCTCAGCGCAAATCAATATCTTTTTCGCATCTTTCTTAGGCTACAACGAAGATGATGTTAAACTCAAAACTAGATCCATCACTAAATAAAGGTAATTGTGCCTGCATTTATTTTTTGGCAAGGGTTTGGCTTAGTGGTATTGTGGAACATGAGTACGTTTATAAAAAATGTACAATTTGTTCATTCATTACCAAAATGTGGGAGATTTGTACATCCGTAGTTTTTCTATTTGTGCTTATGTCAATGTTCTAATTCATATTCGTATTTCAAAAGTTTTTTGCAACAATTCTTTTTTATTTGAAATGATCTTTATCTGAATGATTGTCATAAATGATTTTAATTTGTCAAATATAAAATGATCTAATTAAGATAATTGTTTAGTTTTATTTCCTTTTGGCAATAATAAGCGTCTCGATTGTTTACTAGACTTATCGATGGTTGCATTCTCAGTATTATTGTATTTATAATAACCTAGATCGACTTCTAGATCTTGTATTGGTAAGCAATTGTTTGGATATATCCATTAGTAGAATTTCATAAATAACTCTTCCTGATGACTGTCATCATCAAACTTTGCTATTCTCAGTGTTCGTTCGATTGACAGTAGTAATTCTCTTGTTAGATTGTTAAAAAAAAATTGGATAGTAACTATGTTAATCCATTCTACAGGGATAATATCTAAATATTATTGATTATTTTAAACAATGACAATTTTTGTATATCAGGTAAAAGTAAATATCTTCCAAACAAACTTCAAAATTTTGTTATTTTTACTGCTGTATATTTTTGTGAAAAAGAAAGCTACGTGCTATAAATTTACATGCGACCTCAACAGTTTTAGATAGATGAAATTTTTTCCGAGCTGCGTTTCTTAGACGATATAATCTTTCAGTTTCAGCTATCCACCACTTTTTATGTTTGTACTTGTTATTATCATCTAAAG
Source organism: Leucophenga varia (assembly GCA_018903435.1). Classification (NCBI taxonomy): domain Eukaryota; kingdom Metazoa; phylum Arthropoda; class Insecta; order Diptera; family Drosophilidae; genus Leucophenga; species Leucophenga varia. The sequence goes on along the minus strand of JAEIFJ010001228.1, from coordinate 54,162 downwards.
CAATTGTATTATTCATGATGATTGAGGTAACATCTTCATTAAAATTGGTAAAAGTCACATGAGATTCCATTGTTAAGACAGAAAAAAATGGTATCCAGTTAAATTTTTCCAAGTGAGCTACCCTTTTTATGTGTAAATTCAACATCCCACAACAAGGCGTTTAGATCACCAATGATTGAAACACCAGGTAGCGCATTAAGAACTTAATATGTTAATCTTCTGTTTTAAGTTAAGAGTTGAGATGCCAATTACATCACAGTCAATGTTAGGTTTAATTATTTTAAACCTTATGTTTTTTCTTATATATATTCCAACTCTACCAAATTCGTCATTGCGAGGCCGACTTTTAAAATTATAATTGGCAAGACTGCAGTGTGCATTGTTAGTCTTAGTTTTGAAATAGAGTGAATCTCACACGTCACTTCCTTGGGGTTATCCAGAACTTTTTTGTAATTCTTCTTGCAGCGAGGGGTTGGAAAATCTTAATCACTATTTTCAAAGATTGCAAAACCTCTTAAAAAGTACAGGTTATTGTTTCTTGACCTCATTTCTTGGCAGATTTAGAAGAGTCATCGTCTTTTGAAGACCAAAAAGCTTTTTTTCTCTTTCTTTACAGTTTGCACATTTAATTGCAAACATGTTGGTCTTCCTGAGTTTCACCGCAGTTTTTTCATTTCTTGGCTTTTTCTTTGCATTGAAGAGGAAAATAGTTAAAGCGGTATCATTTAAAGGACTGATTGAAATAAATATAAGGCTTTATCGTGCGTTTACAATTATAAAAACTAATTTCTTAGAGAATCATGAGACCTTTAAAGCTTATTTTGACACGTTCCTATGAAATTAGAAGAGTATTGCCATCAACATCTTTATATTTCTTGGTTATTTGCTACTGGAGATTTAATGTTTTTAATAAGTTTACTTTCGGATATATAAGTTGGGATTTTAAAATCTTACAAAGTGTGTAAAAATTTTTGGTTCGTAGACCATAAGAAGATAAGCAGTCAAGCCAGTTTTGCAAGTTCTCTTAGCGCGACCACAAACAATTTTTGTTACCTCTTGCACGCCTTGAACCTTAAGTTTATGCAACTTTATGGCGAGATCAATGTCATTTAATGGTTTTCTATCAGACTCACCTGATTGTATTGTGTCAATAATATATACAATGTAAGAAACCGAATGATTTATGTCATATCTGTGATGAAAAGTACCAGATGTTTAGTTGGCTTTCCTAAATTTATTGAGTAGACTGTCGTCCACCTCTTCATAAAGATCCTCCTTCATATCCGTTTAAGCGGATTCCGTTTCTATTTTTCCTTTCCAGGTTTGGCGGAGGAACCATGGTCACTCTCCATCAGAGAAAAAGGAAAAAAGCCTTTTACACATTTTTTTAAAAAAAAAAAAATTTTTTTCTTAAAAAAGAAAAAAAACATATATTTAAGCAGCAGTCAGAGCACAAAAGTTATCTCGGTGACAGTTAAATCGAATGTGAAAAATTTGATTTAAGAAAAAGTTTAATAAATTCAAATGTTATGGAATTTTTTTGCATGAAACATCCGCTTAACTTATAAATATGCGTACTTTTAAAAACTGTGTACCATAAACGTAGCTGGGTGATTCCATGTCAACTTATCGCACTAATTTTCATAACATGTCGGGATTTGGCTATACTTTTGTGAATTCATTACTTTAGAGGTAAACCACAACTCCACAAAAATATTTTTCAAAATTTTTAAAATTACCAAAAATATGGTCTTTCAAAAATGTTTCAATGTTTTATTTAAATAACCATAGCTTTTGTTCTAATTAACCGACATTGGAAAAATGAAATTCTTTGGTTTTAAGTAAACTTTTATTATAATTATAATTTTAAGTTTTTCTTTCTAAAACATGTTAAACAAGGAAAAACGTTAAGTTCGGTGGAACCGAAGCTGAAATACCCGTTACACTAAACTTTTAATAGTTTATTTGTTCACTAGGCGCTTAGATTAAATTTCACGATGAATTTGATCAAATTTGTATGGAGGCTTTTTGTAATATTAGCCCGATCTTTACCATATCGATGGAGTTGACATTAGGATTGATTTTACCAAATTTTAATTGAATTCATTCAGAAAAAATAAATGTTTTCATACAAAAATTCAAAAATAAGCCTTAAATTTGTATGAGTGCTATACCTAAAAATGGACGTGGCGTCTTGCTTTTGACCCTGGATGACAAAAAGAAATGTTTTTACCCAGTTGGAAGCGAGTACATTCATAAATAATTACTATTTTTAAATAAACAAGGAAAAACGTTAACTTCGGTGGAACCGAAGCTGAAATACCCGTTACATGGGCGTGTCGTCTTGGTTTTGACCCTGGATGACAAAAAAATGTTTTTACCCAATTGGGAGCGAGTACATTCATAAATAATTACTATTTAAAAAAAAAATCGGAAATCTCCGTTATGGGCTACCTTCAATGCGTTACAAACTTTTTGCCAAACTGAATAAAATCCCATCTTTACACTATGATGTAACGAGGTATAAAAACGATAAAATTAAACGATAAGTTTGTATGGGGCTTCACCTAAAAATGGGCGTGGCACTCTTATTTTGAACTTAATCTAGTCGTTGCCGAGAAAAGCTTAAGTTTAAAAATTCAGTTTAATATCTTTGAAACTAAGCGAATGAATCGCATAGCAACAAACAGGCGGACATGGCAAGATCGATTCGTCTCATCGAGCTGATCAAGAATATATATACTTTATGGGGTCTCCGATGCCTCTTTCAATGCGTTACATACTTTTGGACAAACTGAATATTCCCGTTTACACAATGTGTAACGGTTATAAAAATTAATATCGGATCGTAATTTACTGAGTTATAGTTCTCTAAGTGAAAAAAGAGGGAAAAACAGTTTTTTTCCTAGTTCCAGATTTTGGGGTCCTACAACAATTCTTAGTATACACTGTATACTTTACTTGACCAGACCCACAACCTTTACTAAAAGATTTCCAAGCTACCTCAGTTAAGAACAAGGTAATAAAGTTTAAGGTTTGTGAAAATACTTTTGACATAAAACAAATGTGTGTAAATACTTTTGACTTCCGCTAATCATTACTTCATTTGCTTTTGATCTTAGTTCGATATATCGATATTTTTTCAACACATATTATTGTCTTACAACAACAGCAACACGAAAAAACTGTTTTAGTTAAAAGTGCAAAATAAAATGTTGGTAGTGCAAATACTTTTGACTACCTCTGTAGTTTTCTTCGTTATAACATTAATTTATTTTTCCTATCAGTACCACAATAACATAATCAAAACGAATAGAGCCTGAAACTTTCACCGGGCCGACATGCAATATTTTCTATAACTGACACATTGACCATACAAAGTATATTTTAAACGCACGACGAGACGAATCGATCATGCCCATCTATCTGTTGCAGGGTAACTTATTCGTTAAGTTTTAAAGATATGGGGATGAATCTTAAAACTTAAGTTTTCTCCAGACTAGGCAGTATGTATGTTAAATTCTGAATGCCACGATCACTCTGATGTATAGCCCCAAAGTTTCTAGTTTTTTCATGAATAAAGTCAGTTCAAATAACCCAAGCTTTGATGATGGTGTTGAGATGATTACTTAAATTAAAGAGTGTGTATAATAAGTGATTCACAGATGCTTATTCTTACCTCTACCCAAAAAGGTTCCACCGCCTTAGGACATCGCTCATATATGCCAATGCCATGAGAAAAATCAATGACTTCATCCTCAGTACCATGAATAACCAAAACGGGAGATTTCACTTTCGCTACTTTATCGATGCTTTATGGGAAAAGTAATTAAGTACAATTAATAAAAAATAAATACAGATATTACTATTATTATGGCAAGCATCAGAATTTCATAAATTTTTTTTACAGTTATGTTTTACTTTTATATTAAACTTTAAGACAAATGAAAAATTTCAACGATATTTTATAAATTTTGTATCATCTGAACTTTAGGCATTAAGGAATACTTCTCACTTCAAAAGATTGGGTCCAGAAAAAAAACTATCTGATCAAAAAAACCGGCAAAGAATATGAAAATAATTTTTTTCAATTTATTATTTATTTAGTATTCAACATTTAATTTTAAAAAAACCTGCCAAGAAAAATATTTTTAATAAAAATATTGAAAAGTTTAATTTTTAGGGTTACTAGAATCTTTTTTCTTTAATAATTTTACATTTGCTTACAGATTTTTTAAAATTAATTTTTAACTTGCGTTTGATAACTTTAATTACAAAAAAAAAAAAAAAAAACGAAACTAAAATTATTTAAGCTTTTGTTAATTTCTTTTTTTTTATTAGATAGTTGACACGAATGTTTGAAGTGATAGGTATACTTAAAAGTATGTACAATTACCTGGGGAAAGCATCGAAAAACCATGTTCTTTTCGTATTTCGAAAAACCACTCTTAATCCAGACATTAGCGGGGAGTGTAATATAACAGCACCCACTTCATGCTTTGTTGCTAAATCAACAGTAGGTACTGTTCCAATACTTTGACCGTATAAAATAATTGTCTCGGGACTTATGCTGAATCTGATAAAAGAAAATTTGCCTTAAAAATTTGGTTAGAAATGCTGATTAGTACTTACCTATTTCGCATAGCCTGCCAGGCTGCTTCAATATCGGCGTAAAGATTTTTCTCTGATGGCTTACCTCCACTCATGCCATAACCAGAATAATCATACCCAAAAATGTTACAATTAAGCTGAGATCCTAATGTCAAATAAAAACTGCTCATTTGTCCTAGATCTACAGCGTTTCCGTGTGAGAAAAGGAGTGTATATTTAGCATTTTTGCTGCAACGAACATAAATGCAAGTGATAAGATTGCCACGTGAGGTACGCGTAAAAAATGCTTCCATTTTAGACTTTTCACGTTCCGAGAACTGCCATTCAGCGCGTTCAGATAATTGAAGATTATACTTAACATTTGCATCATCGGTAGGAGTTAATTTGTATGTTGGTTCTGGCGGTTGGAACGCTAATTTTGCTGCTATTGGCCCGGGACATGGCGGGCAGCAAAACATGCAGCACAACTCACTGATGCTAAACATATTTTATTTTCGTTCGTTATACTTAGTACTTTAATTCAGTGTAAAACTTTACACTAAATGATGTGAAACATTTAGTACAATTTACACAAAGAAATAAAACTGGAGGATTTTTTTGTACATACATACGTGTATATTAATAATTACTTGAACATGAAAACATATTGAATAATTCTAATCATCCTATTTATTTTATGAATATCATTACCATAAAATAGAAGAAAAAAATTGATTTTATTTAATAAAATTTTCTCCAAAAAGTTTAGCGCATACTAGCCAAATTAGTAGTAATGCAAAAACAGTACAATTACAAACGAGATTAATACATTAAAAATTGGTGCAAGTGAGATAGCTCAAATTTTCAATACAAACCTTTATTGTACTATTCAGACCGATTAAAGATTTGAAGAAACTTTACACGTTCATACAGTAGATAGTATACAACTTTGTCATTTTTTAGTTTTTAAGTCAAATTTAAGAAATACCAGCGACGAACACTTAAATTTTAATTACAACAGAAAATCAACCAACGAAATGTTCTGAAGAAACTGGACGTAATAATTGAAGGTTTTGAAAATTATTATGAAATAACTAGGAGAAGCGGGTGTATTCCGAGCTTGCTTTGAAACTTGCTAGTCTTATATATATATAGAATGTATATGCGCAGTTTGCGAATCATGATAAAAAACTTAAAACCAAACTAATAAGAGTGATGTTTTTTTATATTTATCTTTCAAAATCAAATTATTTTTCATACTCAAATTTAAATATGTATCACTTAATGTTTTAAACCTGCGTGAAGCTAGTAAGACTGGGGTATTTTATGCCACAGGGTGACATTATTTATTACATCTTCATACATTCAACAGAAAAAAAGTTGATTGAGCTATACAAATTTCAATTTCGAATGCATTAAAGGTATAATTTACAAAACTAGAATTCTAAAAGTAACTATTAGTCCAGTCAAATTAGTCAAAATAGGGAAAGAATCTCGGAATTTAAGATAACCGGCTGAAAACCTTTATTTTAGCGTCCTTAAACTTGTCTCAAAACCTACTTACGATAGCATGTGAGAGCCTTGTGGAAAGTTAAGGTCAAAGGTCAAAAAATCGATTTTTTACGCAAATATCTCGTTCCCTGTAACATTTACGCTATTTGTATTTATTATAAATATTGTAGGGGATGAAATTTCATACAACTTTTGTTTCAAAACTTTTTTTGTATCTCAAACCGTTTTTGAGATAGAGGGCGGAGAAATTCATAAATAAATAAAAAGACAAGATATGAATTTTGCATTTCAACCCCATTCCTGGGGTTCTTAATCATGCCCAAACCAAGCCTGAACTTGATAGTAAACACGGTTAAAATGTTGGAGAGCTGCTGCACTTGTTGGGGGAAGATAACTGTACAGGCTTGTTAAGTTTAGTTAATTTGACAAATTGTGTATATCGGTGATGATTGATACTGTCCTCTGATTTTGGAGCATTATAGATTGCCAACAATATTCGCACACCATTCTCAAATAACCTTTGAACCGGACAATTTTCTTCTTCAAATGCTGCAGCAAGTTTATCTAAATCAGGAAGTTTTTCAAGTCTTCTTACAAAAGTTTTTTTTCCTTTTTTAAAAGCGCAGAAGTCGTGTCACAGCCACTCACTGCGTGTAAAAACAAAATGTGCTTTTTCAAACGACGATGCTTATCAAAACTTTTGGAAGAGTATATCTCAGTTTTTACATTTCCTTTTCCAACTTTTTTGACGAAAACTTCTTCGCGATGAGATAGGGTCCGTCCAATTAAGATGACAAGCAAATCTATATCTTCTCCTATTATTACTGCAGTTTTTCCATGTTTTGATTCTTCAATAGCGGTTTCAATGACAAGAAAGTCTGCATCATTTTTGGCCTATTTTGTTTTGATATCAACAACTTTCAATTTTTCAATCAGCATATTAATAAGCTTTATTTTATTATTTCGATTGCATAGGAATTTTTCCTGGGTAACAGGCACAGCCATCGTTTCGTCAAAACAAACTTCCTGCAACCTACCATTACAATTCTACCTACACACTGTGGTTGCGCCCATAGGCCAAAAATCGAAAAATCCATCACAAGCTTTTTGGACAAAATTCGCACAAATTGTCTCGTAAATGTCCAAACTTCTTGATGACAAACCGGATTTTTCTGGATTTGTAACTGTATTTTCTAAAAATAGCATTGAAATCGAGAACACGTGTTCATTTTTGCACAGCTGAAACATTGAGTAAGCATTTTTCAAATCAAAGCTGCTATTCAAAGTGGTCAGACGTCAGCTTAAGTGTTACAGATTTAATTCATTAGCATGAATTTTGAAGTTCAAGGTATTTACTTTAAATTCTAATATAAATAATTAACCAACTTATTAAATTGTTCTTGTGAAATTAATTAATTTGATTCAACCTTTTTTTTGTGTTTTGTGAACGTCTTTTGCATGTTTAGGTGGAGTTTTAGTTGTGTCCCTACAAAACTCCACAACTGAGTTGTATGTCATTGTAATTGTCTGGGTTTTAAGGTAATAAATATGTTAAGCTTAGATGCCAAAATCTGCCAACGTGTGTATTAGACATCTGCATGAATGCATTCAGAAGGGCAAATGAATGATTCATTCTAAAAAGTTGTACATATTTTTACTGCACAGATAAAATACAGTGCAGTAAAAATATGTACAACTTGCCTGTATTGACAGATAGTGTTCTTACTCACTCTGATGTTGACCAGCATATAATGAGTACAATAATTTTGGGTGCAGTTGATTCACTGTACAATGTTTTGGTGTGCAGTTTACTTACTGTACAGAGATAAATTTTTAAATATTTATTAGACGACATGAGCGAAACTTCATGACTGGACCGATTTGAAAAATTCTTTCACCGTTGGCGAGCTACACTAGTCCCGAGTGACATGGGCTATGTTCCATATTACATATAATGAAATGGACCAAGAATTTAGCGTTTTATTAAAACGGGATACCAGGCGAACATAAAATGAAAATCAACACAAAATTAAATTTAAAATAAAGATTGTGAAATTATCAAGGTAGGCAACTACTGAACTCATCTGAACAGTTGTATAATAACACACACAACCTGTTCTCATAATTACGCTTGGTGTACAGCGTGTCAAAAGAGGACAAATAGAGCATTCATTAAAAAAGAGTACAACATCTTACTGTACTCATTCTTTGTGAGAATAGTAAAAATGTTGTGCTATCTTCTTCTGGCTTAAGAAATATACTGCACAGATAACAATGAGTGCAGTAGTTTTGAGAACACTACACTACTGTACAGATCTGCTGAGCTAGAAATGAATACATTCATGCAGGTCTCTAGTGTGTATAAACGTAAATAAAGTGACGGCGCGTCGTGGCGACGCCTTACGTTTTTCATGGTCAGCTAGGCCCTGCTAAACATCTGTTTTGCGTATCGAGGGTTTGTTTTTGTTTTGTCTTCGACGATTGTTGATGTCCATGACTTTGTTAAATCATTCATTCCTTTTTTAAGTAATTATTTTATTTTTGATTTGGTTTTTCATTCAAATTTAATTTTGGCAGACAATTTTTATAAGTGTGTTCTTCCACGCCTATACATTTTTGACCTTTGGTGCACAGAAAAAGGTACCTATGCACAAAAAGTGAAGGCAGTAAATGATGTTGTACACGGAGAAATTGAAAAGAACGGCTACCTTACCGAACTGGACGATTTATCAAAACGAATTGTAACTTTTTTGGGAAAAGTACAATCGAACTAAATCTTTAGTGGTCCAATTTCAAAGTCATTGGCTGAATGAGAAGGAATGTATTTCAATGTGCTGTGCCCAAAAAATATCTCAATCTAAAGAAAAAGAAACCGAGCGTGGAAGGCCGAAAAAAGATTTCATTGAGTCTTCTCAAAGGACAAAACGACGAGGAATAGCCGAGCTGGTAAAACATGATGAGTCTGCTGCTTCACTTTTGCGTACCAGTTTTCCATCAAAGGCAGTAGGTTCGAAAGCAAATATCCATGAAGTTTTATCACTTTTCATGGAAGCAAACTTAACAAAACACCAATACATGCTAATTCGTGGATTTGGAAACTCGAAAATTTCAAGCGATTTATTGCCCAGTTATGAAAAAAATTTTGAGTGCCAAAAGCAAAGGCTATCCTAAGGAAATTATGGTGACTGAATCCCATGCTGACGTTGAACTTCAGAGCTTGCTGGATCACACTGCCTCCCGCATTATGGTGACTGAATCCCATGCTGAAGTTGAACTTCAGAGCTTCCTGGATCAAACTGCCTCCGCATTATGCAACTTCAGGCTGAAGTTATTCAAAATATAAAGGACGATTCGGCCAATAACCTGATTCTGATTGGGAAGTGGGGATTCGATTGAAGCACTGGGCAAGCTGAGTACAAACAAAATGTTACAGATATTGATTTATCAGATAGCAGTTTGTTTGTAACCTCGTACGTCCTACTCAGACTAATAAGTGAATCGGATGAGTCTAAAATTATTTGGAAGAATCCACGACCGTCATCCACTCGTTTTTGTCCATTCGATTTCAATTTAAAAAGGAAACAACGCAATTGTCAATCGATGAGGAAGAATATTTTAAAGATAAAATTGACATGGTTCGACCCACAATATTGGAAAGTGAAAATAAAAAGATAAAAATAAAACACTCACTACAGCTCACTATGGTGGATGGAAAGATATGTAATGCTATAAACCAAACATCCTCAGCAAAATGTTATATAAACTATCAAGAGTAATAACCAATACAGACTTAATGAACAGATTACTTTTAAGCTCAGATCCTTTAAATTCAGGGATCAGAAAACTATCTAGTAAACAAAGGTCCATGCTATTAAGGTCTGCTATCGATTTATTAGCAGACACAGTTTAAAAAAAAAAAATTCACAATAAAAACAAAAAATAAATATTTTCTTTGGATGGAAGTAGGTGAACAGATGGGAGTGCGATTGTCCAAATCCGTTCATTTTTATATATTACAGTAACAATCTTTAATAGACCTTTCAGTAAAAATTTTAGCTCGATATCTTTAGTAGAACTAATTTTGGCCGCTCACTCTATACAAGCGCAACCACTGTGCTACAGCTCCAAACGAATTGTTAAACACAATATTCTGCAACTGCAAGAATGGTTGTGCTTCGCGATGTGGATGCAGGAAATCAGGATTGCCGTGCTCCTTAGCTTGTGGCCATTTCTTTAAATGCTTCACCCTATCACAGTGATATCAACGAAGATGGTACATTTGACCCAGAAGTCCTAGAAGAATTGAAAACAAATGTCGTTGAAGACGACGATGATGAAGAATAAGACAGCTTAAATAAATATTTATAAAATCGAATTTTTTATTAAAAATATAAATCAAAAAATCATTTCTTATCTTTTTATTTATGTAGGAAGTTCTCCGCCCTCTATCTCAAAAATGGTTTGAGATACAAAAATATGTTTGAAACAAAAGTTGTAAACGAAATTTCATCCCCTGCAATATTAATAATAAATACAAATAGCGTAAATGTTACAGGGAACGAGATATTTGCGTAAAAAAAATGATTTTTTGACCTTTGACCTTAATTTTCTACAAGACGCTCACAGGCTATCGTATGTAGATTTTGACACAAGTTTAAGGACTATTAAATAAAGGTTTCCAGCCGGTTATCTTAAATTCCGAGGTGAAACCCCTAATTTGATTGGACTATATATTAAAATTTAGCATTAAATTACAATATTAAACTCAGTATTAATAGCAGATCTTTTTTCGAACTCTGTCTCAACTGTCATGCGACATAAAGATGTTATTCAAATTGCTCCGTGCAACTTAAAAGTGTATAATTTAAAATATAAACTATTACTGCAGAGATAAAAATAAACAAGAAAAAAAATGAACTTCGGTTGGACCGAAGCTTATATACCTGTCACACAACATTTAAAGTGGAAAGATCTTCGTGTGCAGCATTTAAAATTAATTTTATCTTTAAATACTAATAGAATTAAAAATATTCTTAAAAATTTAGAAATTCGCTTCACGATATAAACCAATTTTAAACTGAAGATGAGGCTTGATATATTAGGCATTTGTACCATATTTGAAACCATTAGCTCTATAAATAAATTTTATAAGAACAAAATGTTGTTCGTTTGTATTGGGGCTATACCTAAAAGTGGGCGTGGCACATTGATTTTAACATAGAAAGCATATAGTAAAGAAAAGCTTAAATATAAAATTTCAGCCCAATATCTTTAAAACTGAACGAATAAATCGCGCAGCAACAGACAGTCAGAGGGACAGACAAGCGGACATTGCTAACTCGATTCGTCTCGTCTCGAATATATATACTTTATAGGGTGTACGATGCCTCGTTTAATACTTTACACACTTTCCGACAAACTGAACATACCTGTTTCACACTATGTGTGACAGGTATAAAAAAAAAAATAAAAACAAAAACAATTATTAAACAAGGAAAAACGTTATCTTCGATGAAACCGAAGTATAAATACCCGTCACACGAATCTTTAAAGAGTATATGTGTGATCATCAGTGGCTTAGATAGAACTTTGAGATGGGATGGGTGGGGTAATGAGAGGTAAATTTGTATAGGGCTATACGTTATAATGGCCCGATCAGTACCATATCGGTGGTGTGTACATAGGATGGTATAAGATGTGAATTTACCCAATTTGGAGTGAATACAATCAATACATGAACAATAGCTATTTTCATAAAAAATCCGAAAATGGTCGGTAAGTTTGTGAGGGGCTGTTCCTAAAAATGGGCTTGCACACTAGTTTCGACTTTGGATGACATAAGAAGAGTTTTTACCCAATTTGGAGTTAATATTGTATATGTATGAATAATACCTATTTTCATACAAAAATTCGAAAACAGCCGTTAAATTTGCATGGGTCGATCCTCAAAGTGGGCGTGGCAATCTGAATTTAACATAGAAACTACCTAGGACTGAGAAAAACTTAAGTTTCGAGTTTCAGCTCAATATCTTTAAAACTGAGAGAATGAATCACCTCGCAACAGACAGACGGACGGACGGACATGGCTGATCAAGAATATATTTACTTTAAGGGGTCTCCGATGGCTCATTTAATGCGTTACAAACATTCCGACAAACTGATAATACCCTTCACACTAAGTCTGGCGGGTATAAAAATGATGAGCAACCTTGTCTGTTGCTACACCAGAGCCGTACGCTAGTTCTTGTTCTCCTACACGTCCTAGCATAATCTCATAATAACTTCAACAACATATAGACGAAAAGTACGTTAACACAACAAAAAAATGTACTTTCGACTTCTTAAATTCTTCTACCAGAAAACGTTACTTCTCCAAAACAAAATGCCGTTCAAATTGAAAAGAAATAGAGAAACACATTCTCCAAGTAAGCAAAACAATAACAAAAAATCAAAGAACAAAACACAAGCAACATTGCAAAATTATTGGCTCAGCGAACCAAACTTAACAAACCGCTTCGAACTTTTAGAAAATGACAAGTCTAACGAACATACCTCTAACTCTGAAAACTCTTCAGCTCAAGTATTGCAAAAAGTGATTGAACCACCTCCAATATATATTTAGGGGACGGTCAGATAAAAGTCTTATATAATGCCCTTAATGAAGTGGCTCAAAAAAACTTTGAGTTAAAAGTGTTAGTTTACAACGTAGTAAAAGTGCAGGCCACAGATTCTAATTGCTATAAAAATATTATAAATATGCTGAAACAAAAAAAAAAAAAAAAAACCAAATACTACACGTATAAAGCTTAGGAAGGTAGAAACTTTAAAGTCGTTTTACGAAATATATATCCTTCAGCTAATATTGAAGAAATAAAAGCTGAACTTAACGAGCTAGGCCACAATGTTAAACATATTTACAATATTCAACAACGAACTACAAAGGTACCTCTTCAATAAAGATGTATATTAAATTTCAAATCTGCTTCAGAAAAAAAGTCAAACAATACCAGCAACTCTAATACACCATGTCCAATTAACCAAGCCATCCCTTCCCAACATGTTCAATCCGAAAAACAACCCACTCTTATATCTTCAAATCATTTACCATCTAACACAGAATCCACCAACAACTTCTTACCATCCAACCTAATTTCACATGAACTTAATGACATGCAAGAGCTAAAACTTATGATGTAGTAATTGATGCATCAAATGTCAGCTTTTCTTAATATAGTGACACTTTTAGTATCCAAGACAAATTCGTAGATATGTGCTCAGATACGAATTAAATTATGGAATGCTAACGGGGTGAGGCAACATATACTAGAACTAAAGCACTGATCTGGTACTTATTTCAGAAACAGATTTTACATTTAAACATTTCCTAAAGATTACCGGTCATACTTTATATAATAAAAATCACCCAGACGGTGCAGGGCATGAGGGTTCAGCTATTATAAATAAAAATAAAATTAAATACTATGAAATCGAACATTTTAGCCACGATTATATTCAAGCGACTATTATTCATGTGCAAGATAAAAATGGGCCCCTAACAATCAGTGCTAAATAACATAACAGCTGGATTAATTTAGCGAAATTCGTTTCCTTAAAACATCTCGAAACAACTCGATGAATAGAGTAAGCATTACCACTAGCACCGTGGATACTATTAAGATGAAATGAAAGCAGCAACGTCAGGTAATAACTATCGTCAGGCAATGTTATTGGAGGGATTCTACTGATAGTTATATCCAACCCAGTTCCAACAAAGACAAGATCTAAAAGTCGACCTTAAGAGTTAAAAACGTTATTGAACTGGTGCAACGGCAGATCTACGAGACAAACAATAAACTCATGGCTTTCAGATGGAAATCCATTTTAAGTTAGGTAAATTAAAATCTCCCATGACAATAATGTGATAATTATCAATCAAAAGCGTAGCATTGTAAGAGAAGGTATTTACATGCTGTAAGTAAATGCTGATATCTGATGAAGGAGCTATATATGAACATGTAATATATATTTTAAAATTACAAAGTCAATAGTTTTTTCTAAGATACTGAGTTCGTTAGCCATCAGTGATGATCTAACAGCTATCAAAACACCTCTATCAGAGCAAGTTAAACAATCTCTTCTAAAAGAAACAAAATTATAACAACAAATTTCTAAATTAACAATGTGTGATTGAAGCTAAGTTTCAGTAAATACAATAACGTCCGCATATAAGGAAGAGCAATTAAGGTACAAATTGATGAGCTTCGTTCTTTACCCTCTCACATTTTGGTAGTGAACAAGCAAAGAAAACGTATTCAGTTTTTTTTTTACAGATGAACCAATAGGCAATGTGACAGAATTTGGCACACTAGTATGTTTATTTTTAATAATATACTCATGTACCACAATACCAAACGCTTTGTAAAAGAACGGTTCAAAAATTAATAAGGGTACAATCACCATAAAGAACGTGATAGACCGCGAATAGCTGGAACTGAATTTTGAAATAGATATGTTAGGAGAAGAAGGAATTTAAGAATTTATAAACACTTTAATATCATTTTCAGTAGTATCTGAAGAAATTTGCGATAGATTTGCGGGGAGCAACCACATTAAGGCCAGCAGGTATAGGTGATTTAGAGACGGACCCACACTCAATAGTAGATATACCAGCAGTAACATTGTTAATGATAAGACGGGAAGAATATTTGAGGTTGTTGACGTTCAAGTCGTTTTCGGGACAACCTCCGTGATTGAATCATCTTGAATTGAATCAAAATAAACCGTAGGAGTCATTAGATTCGGGGTATAAACGAGCGAAATCGGAGTACCCGGATCGTTAAGAACCGAAATACAATTTATTTTCTTCCGCTTAGGAGATGTGTTTAGGCATTTTATATCCACGAACGATTTTTCAAACAGCTGAAACATTTCAGCCATCGTTTTGAAATCTCGTTTCAAGTTGATGAAACCAGTGCGTGTTTAAAATCTCCGTTTCCGTCGATCTACACTTCAAGCAAGTTCAGCGAAGACCTTTGCTTTTCTTTAGATATTAGGTGAGCACTAAGGCGGGACCTAATGGACGCCTTAAAACCGGAAGGCCATATTTTTGGAATGTATAGACGTAGAAACTTTAAACTGGGCGTATTTGAATGATTATTAAAAAATTTTTTAGGCATGTACAAGGGATTTCCATAAATTGAAATATATTTTTTAACCAATTTTTTCCCTTTTTTTTTTGTCTACTGTCATGCGACATAGTCGTGTTTTTCAAATCGCTCCGTGATTTCGATAATATAATCAGTAAATTAATTTACAAAAACGAAAAATACTTAAAAGTTAAAGTGTATAATTTTGACAATATAAAACAAAAAAAATATAACTTAAAACAAAAACCAAAAAAAATCGGTGGCTGCTAGAAATGCATATTTCTCACGTGTATCGTTGTGCAACAACAAATACAATTCATCAAACTCCAACTTGTCTGTTACACCAAAGCCGTTAATTAATTCTTGCTCTCCTTCACGTCAAAGCAACATCTCAAGGAGTGATCAATGTGTAACGCTGACTAATCCACTGACTCCCTTCGAACCAATAATAGCTTCTACAACAATATTTACAACACAAAGTGGATTTACAGCTTCTGCGCCAATAACAACAACAGTATTTTCATCAACTGCCTCGATCACGTCATCTTCATCCTCATTGGTCACGCCAATTCAAAAATCACCTCAAAGTATCAAAGTATCAAAGTACAGTACGTCAACAACAATAACAACACCAACAGAAAACGTTATTTCTCCAAAAACAATCAACGGAAAGCACACTTAAATCAGCCATTAAAATTGAAAAGGATAATAATAATAAGCAAACTCAACAAAAGCAAAACAATAACAAAAAACCAAAAAACAAAACACAAACAACATTGCAAAATTATTGGCTCAGCGAACCAAACTTAACAAACCACTTCGAACTTGTTAGCAGATGACAAGTCTGACGAACATACCTGTAGCTCTGAAAACTCTTCAGCTCAAATATTGAAAAAAGTGAATGACCACCTCCAATATATATTCAGGGGACGGTCAGATAAAAGTCTTATATAATGCCTTTAATGAAGTGGCTCAAAAAAAAACTTTGAGTTAAAAGCGTTAGCTAACCATGAAGTCAGAGTGCAGGCCACAAACTCTAATTGCTATAATAATATTATAAATATGCTGAAACAAAAAGAAACCAAATATTGGGTTGTTCAATAAGTAATGTAGTATCTGTGGTCTAATTTTGACGCTTTATTTAAGATACTTAGAACTATCCGACTTAAGTCAAATATGCACCGTTTTGTTCGCAAACTTATTGCCATTTAGACGGCAACTTCATTATGCCCCCCTTATAAAACCCCCTCCCTATTTGCAAAAAACTCAGACAACCAGTTTTCGCAAGCCTTTTTTTGAGGCCAACGTAGTTTCACCAAGAGCGTTTTGCATGGCCCGGATAAGATGGTAATCACTTGGTGCCAGGTCCGGACTATACGGTGGGTGCGATAGGACATCCTACCCGAGCTCCCGTAGCTTCTTGCGGGTCATCAAAAATGTATGAGGCCGAGCGTTGTCTTGGTGGAACACTACACCCTTCCTGTTGGCCAATTCTGGCCGCTTCTGGTCAATCGACTGCTTCAAACGGTCGAGTTGCTCGCAGTAGATGATCGAATTAAGCGTCTGGCCATAGTTGAGAAGCTCATAGTGGATGATTCCTTTCCAATCCCACCACACACACAGCAAAACGTTCATTGGCCGCCAATCTGGGCTTGGCGATGGTTTGGGTCGGCTCGCCGCGCTTCATCCCCCTACCTTTTTAGCTGGACGTAATCGTAAGTGATCCACTTTCCATCTCCAGTCACCATCCGATTTAAAAATGGGTCGAGTTCGTTCCGTTTCAGCAGCGTATCACAAGCGTTTAAGCGATCCAAAAGATTTTTTTGCGTTAATTCGTGTGGCACCCAAACATCTACCTTTTTTGAAATCCCATCTTCTGCAAATGGTTCCAAATGGTTGTATGTCTTATACCCAATTCCTGGCCAATCCTCTCAGGTAGTAAAAACGTAAAATGTGGCGAATTTCTTGCTTGGTGGACTCTATCTTTGGCGCGCTATAACTTGAGACTGAAACATATGATCACAAAACAGTCAGGGTGTCCTTGTAGCTCTGGGTGTCCTCTTTAAATCGCCGTACATGATGACCCGATGCGATTACTACAACCTAAGATAAGTTAAAGAGTCGCCATCTATTGAAAAAATACGACATTACTTATTGCACAACCCAATGCTACACGTATGAAGCTTACGAAGATAGAAACTTTAAAGTAATTTTATGAAATATATATCCTTCAGCTGATATTGAAGAAATAAAAGCTGAACTCATCGAGCTAGGTCACAATGGTAAACATATTTATAATATTCAACAACGAACCACAAAGGAACCTCTTCCTTAATTTTTAATTGAACTTCAAAGCGAAGACAACAAT
Organism: Leucophenga varia; assembly: GCA_018903435.1. NCBI lineage: Eukaryota > Metazoa > Arthropoda > Insecta > Diptera > Drosophilidae > Leucophenga > Leucophenga varia. Next base: position 36,546 of record JAEIFJ010001228.1, on the reverse strand, counting down.
AAAGATGTATATAAAACTACACAACTTCTAACAAAAATTTTATTCGAGTCACCTCATATTAAACGCACACTATCGCAGTGTGCGAATTATCAGAAGAATGGGCATACCAAAAACTATTGCATTAGAGATTCAGTCTGTGTTTAATGCGCTTGTCCCCATACTTTAACTTTCGACAAAGGTCATACCAAATGTGAAATATGCAATGGCAACCACACAGCTAACTAAAAGGCTGCGAAGTTTATTAAGCAATAAAAGTTAAACGTTTTCCTAAACTTCGAGAAAAAAATAATACCAAATTAAAATTTAGATGTAGATGCGCGGGTATCTCCCCTCCTTATTCTAGTATAAGGGTGACCCCCTCCATAAGTTTTGCTCAAATAGCTAGTGACAATGGGACAAATAATACCAGCTCCTCTCCAACCAAACCATCCCTTCTCAGCTTGTTCAAGTCAATATACAGCCCACTCTTCCATCTTTAAATCATTTACCATCTAACTCAAAATCCACCAACATAAACTTCTAACCATCCTACCCAAATTAACATGGATTAAACGTCATGCAAGAGCTAAAACTTATGATGAAGATATTGATATTTGAGACAAATTCGTAGATATGTTCATAGATACTCTATGAATTATATTCTAGAATGCTAACGGGAGGAGGAAACATATTCAAGAACTAAAGCACTTCCTTCGTGAGAACAATATTCATCTGGCACATTTTATATCTAAACATTTCATGAAGATACTTTATATAATACAAATCACCCAGGCGGGACAGGACATGGTGTTCAGCTTTTACATTTAAAACTAAAATACTATGGAATTAAACATTTTTACCACGATTATATTCAAGCTACTATTATTCATGTGCAAGACAAAAATGGGCCCATAACATACTCAGCGTTGTACAGTCCGCCTCGGCACAACGTCTCATCAGCTCAATATAAGACATACTTTGAATCTTTAGGGCCAAGATTTATCGCTGTTGGTGATTTTAATGCAAACCACATAGCCTGGGGCTCAAGGCTTACGAGCAAATAAAAAAAATTCATAGCACTAATGCCAAACATATTTCAACAGGCGAGCTTACCTACTGGCTAACATACCCGTGCAAAGCGCCAGATCTTATTGACTTCTGTGTTTTTTTTTTTTTTTTTCATATATTTATTAGGTTACAATCAGGGAATCAAATTGACCCTATAATTTACCTTATATCTATGCCATTATCACCAAATTAATATTAATTCTAAACAATATTAAAAAATTCAAAAGTTAAATTTACGTTAGACTAAGAGGAGTTATTTACAATAAAAAATAGACCAGCTGTGTGGTCCAGAATCAAATGTTGGCCAACTAACTTATTAGATGACCAAAATGGCGTCGTTTGAGGCGTCTAATAGGCACTGCTCGAGCCAGAGGACTAGCCAAGCGATTTTGGTGATTAATCAATCGGTCGTTGTATCTATTGTACTTCAGAAAAAAGATACTTGATCCTCCACGTAGGCGATGTTTAAATCTCTGTGAAGGTTGATGTTAAACGAAAAGATTTATTTTGAAAAGTTTGCACTTTGTTTCGATTTGATTTGGCTGCGATGCCCCAGATTTGAATTCCATATCTCCAGATTGGAGCAGTTATCTGCCTATAATTCGTACGTTTATTGCGCAAGGATAGTCTGCTACTCTTACCAAGTAGCCAGTAGAGTTTTCGTATTCTTCCGTTGCAAGTTTGGATGGACGTTTGTATATGATCTCTAAAGGTGAGGCATTTATCCAGAAGAAGGCCTAAATATTTAACTTTGGTGGATTGTTGTAATGATATGCCGTTAATGTGTATTTGGGGTGGAACTTTTCTTTTCAAAGTAAAGCAGACATTACTGCATTTGGCGCTATTAATTTGTACGTTCCATCTTTTTTGCCCAGTCTTGTAGCATAACCAAGTAACTCTGCAATCGCCTGGAGGATTTTTGCTCACATTTAGACCTTTGTAGGATACACACATCATCAGCGTATGCAGCAATCATTGATTTCGATGAATTATCCACAAAATGATTGCCTGAAGTTGGGAGATCAGCCGCAAAGAGGTTGAAAGAAATGGGTCAAGAACGCTCCCTTGAGGGACGCCTGCACAAACCAGATACATAGCCGATTCACTCGAACGTACCTTGACAAAAAACTGGCGCTCCTTCAAAAAAAGAACGCAGCAACAAGAAATATGGTGCCGGAAGTTTATCCTTTTTTTTTGCTAACAAACCAGTATGCCACACTCTATCGAAGGCTTGCTGAATATCAATGAATATGGCATTACAATATTCTTTCTCGTCGAATGCTTCTAATATATAGTTAACAACTCTATGAAGCTGTTCAACTGTTCTGTGGCCCGAACGAAACCCGAACTGGTGATCCGGTAGTAGACCTTTGCTGTCAAACACGTCCGCTAATCTGATAGCTAGTAGTCTCTCCCAAATTTTAGAAAGAGACGGAAGTAGACTGATTGGACGGTACGATTCAGGAACACTTTCAGGTTTGCCAGACTTATGGATCATTGTGATGGCTGCAGTTTTCCAAGCTTTCGGGAAGTATTGTGTTTTTAATATTGCGTTGAAAAGTGTGATAAGGAAAAGTAACGCGTTCACTGGTAGGGCTTTTAATGTAGCATTGCACAAATTATCGTGGCCTGGAGCTTTATTTTTTTTTTGAGCCGTTTTATTTCATAAGAAATCTCAGGTAAGGTAAAGGGAGCAATAGGAAAGTCCATCTGCAAAGCAGTTTCTAGCGAAGCCTCAGTACTAACAACGTCGTTTGCCGATGCTAAGTTGAACGGCTTAAATCGCTCTGCAAGGTGTTGTGCACAAGTCTCTGCCTGCTCGGTATCAGATCGACACCATTTGCCATTAGAATTTTTCAATGGAACCTGACGCATTGGTTGTCGCTTCGCATTCCGAGTCGAGTTTGTGCCACGGCCAACTAATCTATTCGTAATAGGATTAGTTGTTGCCGCTGAGTCAACTGTGATGACAAGAGGTAGATGGTCTGACGATAAGTCCAACCGGTCAAACATCCTGGCTGATTGTTAGCACGAAATGGGTATCTGGTTGGGGCTCCAGTAGCCAGAACGTTGGCATTTGAGGACAAGACGAAGTTAGCCAGTTCTTTTCCTCTATTTTCACCTCTTAAGCTACCCCACAACCTGTGCTTAGCGTTAAAGTCACCGCCAATAGGGTATTTCCCTTCCATGTTGCCAAAAAGTTTTGCGAATTTTCTGCTGGTCCATTTGAATCGAGGGGGCAATATATGGCGCCAATTTCGATATTTCGAAGTTGTGTTTTGACTAAAGCTGTGGCTAGTTGGACTTTACAGGTGCAAATGCGTTACGAGACAAAATGTTGTATATCGCTTCTAACAAGAATGGCAGAACCACATTTCGATGAAGTAGGGTGATTTGCGGGATAAGAGCTGAATCCGAATATTTTAGGCGCAGTGTTGCCAGTGAGACGAGTTTCAGATAGTAAAATGATGTCAATTTTCTGGGTCAGCACGAAGCATTCTAGCTCGCGCATTTTGCTGGAGATACCATTGGCGTTCCAGCATAAAATCTTTAATGAGCTCATGTTTTATTTACGATCGCGGTTAGCAAAGACATAACTGTTCTTTGCGTTATCTGGTTTTCTTTATGAACTTCTTTTTGAAAATCTATAAATTGTTTCATCATAGATGTGAGCGCGTTCATAGTGTTCGCGAAACTTGTAACTCGCTACATGATCACCACCGCAGTTAGCGCAAGTACCCGGCTGATCCTTGGGTCTGGTGCAGTTTTTAGTTTCGTGTTATCAAAAATGTAAGCATCAAAAACTTTTCTATAAAATCACGCTTTGAGTAATCTTCAGATCACTCACCAGTTGAACTCGACTACATCGAAACGCTTCATAATTCATTTTAATGATGCCGTCGCCGTTTTTAATTCAAAGGGATACTAAAAACTTGTTTACACCTGCTTTAATTCGAAATCAAATAGAGAATAAACGAAGGCTTACGAAAATCTGGCAAACTACTAGATGTCCCGAACAATAAAGGATCTAAAAGTAAAGCTTAATCAGAATAAGAATAAAAATATAGAAAATTATCTGGCTAATTTAAGCCCAATCATAAACACAAATTTCTTCCTATGGAAGGCCTCTAAACTCAGAAAATCGACAACCCTTAACGCACCATTAAAGAAATCAGATGGTACTTGGGCTAAAACAGAACGCGATAAATCGACCTTTCTAGCTGATTTTTACGAAAATGACCATTGTTCATACACTTTATCTCGTGTATGAAAGCCACAGATCAGCACCAACAAATTTCCCATAGATTAAAAAGCATGCTGCAATTGATGCTGTTATCAACGAGACGGTCGCAACAACGCATCTCTCACAGATAGAAAATTATGCTACAACTAACGCTGCTTATCATCAAACATGCGCTAGCAGCCGACAGACAAATAATTTATTGATAGTTTGTCATTTTTTATTATCACTTTAGCATAAGTAAACAAAATAATTTTATGTAAAATTTATGACAGTTCAAAAAGATCGTATGTAATTGTTGACAGATTAGTATATGCTTCTATCTCTAAGAAAGACTTATCAATACACAATGTAATTGCATCTACGCTAACTTATAGCATAGCACGTATGAAATAGTATATAAGATTAAACATTCTTTTAATAAAGTTGTCATTCATGCTTCAGAATTGACCAAGAGAACTTCTTGTTGTTTTCTTTCTTAGCGTTTTTAAATACTAAGTTACAAGTGCTTAGTGTTTACAAACAACATTCAGTTAGCTATATTCCAGGTTCAAGTGCCTGTGTGTATACACTGAATGAGTTTAGGTTGTAATAAGCTGACAAAGCAATTAAATTACATTCCAAGTTTATGTGCTTGTGTATGTGTCAAAAATTTATTTTGCTCACTGTCCAGTTTATATACATAATTTTTGGTGACCCCGACGTGATCCTGTAGATACACACAGTCTACTGGGTCAAGGACAAATTCAGCAGGAAGAAGGAAGTCTAATCCAGATCAGGACCAGGATTTCGAACCAAAAGCTTCTGAGTTAATAAGTTACAAAGTTGTGTTTGACCACCTTGCGGTTGTGAGTCGGAGCACATCCAGTCAATTGACAAACCAACAATTCTCCCAACGGGTCAAACACGCATCCGTAACTTGTATTAACTCCAGAACTGTTTAAAAAAGATAACAATCATGACGACGAATACGAATATTGAGATGTTGTTCTTGGAACAGACCAAGAATGGAGAAAGTATACAGAGATTAATCAGAAACTTTAAAAAAGACCCAGTCGATAGGAAAACGATTACCTATTACAACGATCGGCTGCAGCGTCTTAATGAAGAGTGGGTTCAGTTCGAAAAAACAGATACGGTCATAAGAACACTCACTAAGGAACCTATGGAGCACGAGTACTTCTCAAAAAATTATTACAATGGAATTCTTGACGCGTTCAATGAATTCAGTAATATATTTAAAGAAGAAATCCATCGTCTCACTAGTGGAAACAGTGATGATCTTGACAACATAGCTTCAGGATCAAAATCAAGCCTAAATTCAAAGGCAAACGATGAATCACCTGCACGACCATCATCTCAAAATGGTTTAATTCGAAAAACCTTAAGGCGAATGCAGATGTTGAATCGTGTATTAACCGACATCGAGGTGTCCAAAAGGGACTACCAAATGGAACACTTTCAAGTAAAGATTGCAACTATAAATCAATCTTGGAATCAACTGACGGCTCTCTACGATGAAATCTGGGACAATTTTGAAAATCCAGAGTTAGAAGGATTTAATCAAGCCGAATATAACCAGTTGGAAGATACAGTACAGTACCAGCTGATAAATTTAACTGGCCAATTAAACAAATTGGGAGGATTGGGTCCAGTGGCACCATCAACTATTTCATCATTACAGAGCTCATTGCCACTTCCAAAGGTGACAATCCCACAGTTTGACGGGGATTACCTAGAATGGCGCCAGTTTTATGAGCTTTTTTCACAAATGGTGGACAAGCAACCATTACCACTAGTCCAAAAATGTGGTACTTAAAAACAAACGTGGCAGGAGAAGCCAGCAAGCTGATCAGTCATTTTACTCTAACAGAGAGTAATTATGAGGCAGCTTGGAAAATGCTGCAGGACAGATATAATAACAAAAGAATACTGGTGGCCACATTAATCGAAAAATTGTTGAATCAACCGTCAGGAACATCAACACCATCTGCAATAAAAAGATTGCATGATACAACAAGAGAATGTCTCTTGGCATTAAAAAATCTCAAGATAGAGATTTCGACTTGGGATCCATTACTAATGCAATTATTAATTAAAAAATTGGATCGAGTCACACATATACGATTCGAGCAGTCATTAGAAAATCCTAGAGAATTGCAAAAAATTGATGATTTTCTATCATTTTTAGAAAAACAATTCCAGTCTATGGAAGCGACTGGTCACAAGGACAAGGTGTCATCTACTCAAGGTACATCTAAGACAGTTTCTTCAGTTGTAGCCTCAAATTTCAATTGCAAGCTTTGCAATAACACTAAGCATTCATTATACCATTGCAAACAATTTTTAGAATTGTCAGCATCTGAACGGCTTAACTGGGTTAAAAAACATAAACTGTGCTTTAACTGTTTTAAGGGCGATCACAGCTCAAAAACATGTGCATCAAGATGTTGCACTAAGTGCAATAAAAAACACAACACATTATTACATCTTGACGCAACTATTCACGCAACAAAAACAGAAGGCCAATTTTTGAATGCCAAACCAGCTGCAACATCAGCTGCAGCAAACAACACATCAACACGACAAGGATATGTTTTATTGGGTACGGCAAGGATAAATATATTAACAAATTGTGGCAAATCTATAGAATGCAGAGCCATTTTAGATTCCGGTTCACAATTAAATCTAATTACTGAACGACTTGTCAATCGTTTAGGTGTTCCTTTGAAACAAGCATCCATGTGTATTGAAGGTATCGGCAATGGAGTAAAAAAATCGCATCATCGAATCAATGTGCAATTCCAATCAAGAATGCGCAATCTTTCTTTACGGCTAGAAGCTTTTGTATTGCCCACTATTGTAGCAATGCAGCCAGCATATCAATTAGATACCTCAAAGTGGGCAATACCAAATAATATCCAATTGGCTGATCCTAATTTTAATACTCCAGAAAAGGTGGACGTATTATTAGGCGCAGAGTTTTACCACCAACTACTATCTGAAGGACAATTACGAATTGGTAAAGGACTACCAATCCTTCAAAACACGACGCTAGGTTGGATTGTAGCCGGAAAGGTAAACCAAGAACCAGCACAAATGAATACATGCGGCATATGTACTGAAGATAGTACACATGACATAATAGAAAGATTTTGGAAGATCGACAACTTAGACGAGCCAACAATCCCTACATTATCAATTATCGATCAACAGTGTGAGACATTATTCACATAATCTACACAAAGAAACGAAGATGGGCGATTCATTGTAAGACTGCCATTCAAGGATGATCCAAATACAATGGGTGAATCGAAAAACATAGCCATCAACAGGTTTATGGCACTTGAGAGACGCCTTGAAAAAGACAAGGATTTGAAGACTGCATATTCTAATTTCATAACAGAATATGAGGCGCTTGGACATATGACGAAAATTAAATCTGAAGATATTTTGTCGCCATATTACATCATACCTCATCACCATGTGTTAAGGCCCGATAGCACCACTACAAAACTCAGAGTAGTATTCGATGCATCTGCAAAAACTTCAGAAGGGTGTGCTCTTAATGATTTAATGCATACAGGCCCGACAGTTCAAGGTGAAGTACTATCAATTCTGCTAAGGTTTAGAATGCCATGCTTTGTATTTACTACCGATGCACAGTAGTCCGGACTGATGGAAAGGGCGGACAAAAGTCAGAAACTCATCGAATTAGGCTGAAAACGTACACTCACGGGTTTTTGATGTCGCTGATTACTGACCTTCGTTTTAAAAAATTCAAAATGGCAGATCCAATATGGCGGCTGATTTTCCAAAAATTTCTTGAATTTCAATCAAACTTGGTATCTAGGGGTTTTTGGGGCCTCTGATAATGACTGTGACCTCAGTTTTGCGAAATTCAAAATGGCAGATCCAATATGGAGGCCGATTTTCTAAAAAAATTCTTAAATTTTTTTTAAACTTGGTATCTAGATGTTTTTGGGGTCTCTTGTTACGAATCAGACCTTAATTTTACAAAATTACAAATTGCAGATTGCAGATCCAATATAGCTGTTGATTTTCTAACAAATTCTTGAATTTTTTTGAAACTTGGCATCTAGGGGTTTTTGGAGACTCTGATAACGAATCTGACTAAAGTCGTATACAATTTAAACTGTCAACTTTATTTTTTTGAAGTGGAAGAGATTTAAAATATTAAAAATGGCTAACTCAATTTTAAAATTTTTTAAATGTTGATGGAGAATAATAAAATAACAATTTTACTTCCGTTATCAGCTGGTGAATATATTTATTACATTTTCACGACCCCAGAGAGCATTTATATTTTAAAATTTTTTTTTAAAATTTTTTTTAAATTTTTTTTTTTTTTACTTTTTCAATCAAGCTGTTCTCTGAGGCTGGAGTTTGTGGTAAGTTTAAAAGTGCAAGAACCTCCTTTGTAAAAGGCTTTGACTTCTTTTTCGGAATCTTTGTTTTTGATAGGATTACTACATTTGATGAAACCAGCAAAACATTCAACAAATCAGTCATTGTATCTTTTCTCGACATTTTTCGCGTGTTATTTTCTCTAAAATTTTTTAAATCCTTGTTACGTGATTCCTGAGCCTTTATTTTACGTCTTTTAGAACGTTCGCAAACATCATCAAATGATTTAACAAAGCGGCCTACGTTAGTAGAAAAACCAGAGCCAATTGAAGAGAATTTAGATTTGTCGATTGATGTTTTTCGTTTGGGTTCAACTTTAGTAGATGGAAATTCAATTTTTTCATCTAACCAAGATTTATTCTCATTTAAAACACGATCCCAATGTCTGTTGCAACGTTCTAATTTTCAAAAAATTTCTTTACAAAAATTACTAACAAGCTTCAAAACCTGGTCTTTTAATTCTTTGACACAATCATGGTATTGAAGCTTCTCAATTACATAATCTTGTAATTGTAATTTTTTTAACTCAAAACCTTTTTTTCAGAAAAACGCAAAAATTAACTAAATCCTTTTTTTTTAAACTAGACGACATTTTTTAAAATATGAAATAAATACAAACACTTATTATTTTTAATAATGAGATAAATAGAAATACTTATTTGACTTATTTTCTAATGAATAATGAGAAAAAACTATTTTACGTACAATAAATTCTTAGATATTCGTTAATATTTTCATATAAAAGAATAAATTAAAAAACAAAAAAGGTCTTTAAAAAACAAAGGAAAGTTTAAATTTTCAAAAGACAGTCTGAAATTTGTTCGTCTTTTTTTTCAATTCAAAACGAAACACTTATTAAAAAAAAAACAATGTGTTTTTTTTAAACTAGTTTTATTTAAAATTGCGCAAGTTTGCGCATCCAATTACAGTTTTATTTCAAAGTTCAGATACGTACCTACAACATTCATGTTGATTTCAAGTGGACCGGTGTGGACCGCCTAAACTAATGATCTGTGAAACCTATGTTTTGCAAAAATTTTGCATTTTTCATGTTAAAATAAGGATTTTTTAGCACAGTTAAAGATAATTAATATATTTTTCCTTAAAAAATGTAATTCTCTATTTTTTAAAACTATTTGGTAAATAATTAAATACTATTAATTAGTTTCAGACAGAAAAATATAACATTTACATGAAGTATGTGCTGCCCACAATTCTATTTTTAAATTCAATAACTTGCAGTTAAATATTTTTTAAAATGCATCATAGTTTAAAAAATTCTATCTTAAATACTCAAGAAAGCATGTGCATAATAAAATTTTGATTTCAAAATTGTTCTAAGAATGGACTTTTGTCCGGCTGTCGGACCACTGTGCGATGTGGAAAAGATGTATAGACAAATACTTATACATCCAGAGGACCGCAAATTCCAAATAATTGTTTGGAGGAAAAATCCAAGTCTACCGTTGCAGTTTTTCCAGCTGAATACGGTAACTTATGGAACCAGATCAGCACCATATTTAGCTACTAGATGCCTTCAACAGGTGGCTAAAGAAAATTGTGAGAAATATCCATTAGGTTCACAATTTTTAAAGGATAACTTTTACGTTGATGATGGTATTGGTGGATCTGACAGTCTATGGACAGCTGTAGAAAGCCAAAATCAATTAAAACACATTCTAAGTAAGGCTGGATTTCATTTACGAAAATGGTGCGCAAACCATCCAAGGCTGTTACAAAATATACCAGCGACAGATCAAGAAGTAAACCTTGATTTTAATAATGAAAACGATAATTCTATTAAAACACTTGGATTGACATGGATACCTTATACTGATGAATTTCGAGTAACTGTACGTTTGCAATCTCATAGTAGAATAACCAAACGCACGGTAACATCAGACATTGCACGATTATTTGATCCTCTAGGACTGCTGGGTCCAGTTGTGGCAACGGCAAAAATGTTTATTCAAGAGCTTTGGCAACTCAATCTAGACTGGGATGAGTTGCTTCCAGCTGAATTACATACCCAATGGGCGGAGTTTCGCAAAAATCTAACACAACTAGATAATTTAAAAATTGGACGACACATGTCAAAGGGACAAAAAGCGAAGTCAGTGCAACTACATGCATTTACTGATGCATCGGAAAAGGCATATGGAGCAGCAATATATGTTCGGTCTGTACTTCAAGACGGAACAATAATCGTCAAACTATTATGTGCAAAATCACGGATCGCTCCACTAAAGCGACAATCTCTACCACGTTTGGAACTATGTTCGGCAGTCATAGGGGCGCAATTAATGAAAAGAGTTCAAACCGACTTGAACTTAAAGGACGTGTCTACATGGCTATGGACAGACTCTGAAATTGTACTCTCTTGGATAAATGCACCATCAGCATCATTCCAAACATTCGTTGCAAACAGAGTATCCATAATACAGAATTTGACGATACCTGAGCAATGGCGTCATGTTGGTACGAAAGACAATCCTGCTGACGTACTTTCAAGAGGTTTATCACCATTGAAACTTTTAAACTGTAGTTTATGGTTTTACGGGCCACTCTTTTTACATGGGAAAGAATCGTGCTGGCCCACAAAGTTTATGAAGCAACTAATGATACCAAATGATTTAGAACGAAAAAGAAAGACACCAATAATAGTTGCAGCATTAAATACATCTGCAACGATAAAAATCAAAACAATTTATGATATCAATCATGGTAATTCATTTAGAAGGCTTCAACGAATTGTTGCATACATGTTGCGATTCATTAAAAATTCAAAAATACCACAAGAATGTCGTTCAAAACACAATGCATTATCAGTAGACGAAATGGAATCAGCTCTTTTCGTCATAATAAAATGCATACAACGTGAAGATTTTAGCAACGAACTAAAACAATTAAAAAAGGATGGTGTAGTAAGCAACTCTAGCTCAATTAGCAGTTTATCACCCTTTATTGATGAAATTGGCATAATTCGAGTTGGAGGACGATTGGAAGCAGCACAGATACCTTATGACTCCAAACACCCGATGTTGATTCCGTACAATGATCCTTTAGTTAAATTGTTGTTTATTATGGTGCACAATGAAAACAAGCACTGTACTAATCAAAAATTGTTGTACACAGTTAGACAACGTTTTTGGCCAATTAAAGGAAAAATAATGGCGCGTTCAACAACAAACAGATGTATCCAGTGTGTGAAAGCCAATCCACAGTTTTGTCAGCAGAAGATGGGAAATCTTCCAAAGCATCGGATTACTCCTTCAAGGCCTTTCTACAATACTGGTGTGGACTATTGCGGACCATTCTGGATACACTACAAAGTTAGAGGCAAAAAACCAACAAAGGCATACATTGCTGTTTTTGTTTGTTTTGCAACCAAGGCAGTACATATGGAGCTGGTGACCGATTTGGCAACAGAGACTTTTATTGGGGCTCTAAAAAGATTTATTAGCCGCCGGGGACATTGTGAAAATATGTATTCGGACAATGGAACCAACTTCGTAGGCGCAAAAAACCAGTTAACGGAATTGAATCAGAGCATTTTTTCATCCAACGGACAAGAAAAAATAATATCAACCTGTAGCCAAAAAGGCATACAATTTCATTTTATCCCGCCCAGGGCTCCGCATTTCGGAGGATTGTGGGAAGCAGCAGTAAAATCAGCAAAACATATGCTGGTAAGGAGTGTAGCAACAGCTTCTTTGACTTATGAGGAACTCGAAACACTGGTTATTGAGATAGAAGCTATATTGAATTCACGACCATTAACGCCAATGTCTGGAGATCCTAATGATTTAATAGCATTGACACCAGCACATTTTTTGGTAGGTGGATCTTTCACGGCTCAAGTAGATCGTCAAGAATCTACACAAAAATATTCTTTGTCGACACATTGGAAACTAGTGACTCATTTAAAACATGAGTTTTGGAAACGATGGTCGCAAGAATATTTGAACGAGCTCCAGCAACGCCACAAATGGAAAAACCATTTGTTAATTTGAAACCGAATGATATGGTTATTGTAAAAGATGATAATTTACCGATTCAACATTGGCCATTGGGACGAATTACCCAAGTACATCAAGGAGCTGATGGATTGGTGCGAGTTGCAGAAGTAAAAACAGCAAGGGGAATTTTTAAGCGTCCAATAGTAAAACTCTCCCCCCTACCAGTGGACACAACAAATCAGCTAGAATCACATTCGGAAGTTATTGATGATTCTACAGAGGACAAACCATCAAAAAGACAAAAAACTACAATAGGAACATCATTATGGACAACCATACTTGTCACTTTATTATTACTTCCACTTGCATGGGCATCACCAATCGAAATCAAAAAATTTGACTCACAGGCTGGAATATTTTACGAAAGTATTGGTATGACAAGACTAGCTATTAGCGATTGGAACTTAATCGTTTACTATGATCTTGATCCATATAAACATGAATTAGCCATTTTCTCAAACGGGACTGATATACTTCACGAAATGTGCAAAAAACTGTCAAAGAGAATGACATGTTTAGATACAGCACAACATTTTGACCATATTAAAGAAGAACTTAAAATGGAAGATGATCTGCTATTTAGAAGACGTCATCGAAGGGCTGCATTGGATATAATTGGAAATCTTGCTCATGACTTGTTTGGTGTTCTTGATGCTAATTATGAAAAAGAGATGACACAGACCATTAATAAGGTCGAATCAAACGAGAAGTATCTACTCGATTTATTGAAAAAATCAAACATCAGTCATTGACGCCACAATGAATATAATGAAAAGACAGGGTAATGCAACAAATACTCGGTTGGCTCAGATGCAAGATCAACTCAATATAATACGACGAGAAAATGATCATTACATATTATTTCAATGGTATATCACATTAAGCACCCAATTGACAATGAGTGCTATAAAATTGCAAAGAACACAAACCCAGATATTAGATGTACTCACCGACGCAAGGCATAACAAAATAAGCCCATTATTATTAACAGCGCAACAGTTAAAATTTCAACTTGAGCAAATGCGAGTTCATTTGAAACAAGGAGAGGCATTACCAATCCATAGTAATGACATACTCCAACTATACAAACTACTGAAGGTGAAAGGCACAGTTTCCGACAACCATGTTGTGTTTAAGGTGACAATTCCATTGGTATCAGATCAGCAATTCGAATTATTCAACTTAATACCAATTCCAGCAACAGATAAATTGGGATTAAAAATGATCGATATTCCCTTACCCATTCTTGCAATGAATAACCATCGGGATCAAGGTTTTACAATGAGTTGGGATACTATGAAAACTTGTCAAGCACAAAATGCTGACACTTACATTTGTTACAACCAACAATCATTATTCTCAAATACTGGCTGTGAATTTCAAATGTTCCACAACAAAACATCCTCAGATTGCAAGTTTGTTTACAAGAGAAAACCATTCGTATGGTTATCAATGAGTCACAAAAATCAATGGATATTCGGAACTAAAACCAAAATAAGACTATCAGCTGTATGCAGTAAAGAAACATCATCCATAGAATTCGAAGGATCCGGTTTATTAACACTAAATCCTAACTGTTCCATTAGGAATCAAGATCTGGCAGTGACAGGTCATAGTTCATCAACTAGAACAATTCGGCTTTCCTACGCTCGATTTGGAACAACTCCTGTTCGTTTTACACCAACAAATAATACAATTATAATTAATGAAGATTATGTAAACTGGACACAAGAAGAATTATCATCGTTACAAACAAAACTACAACACCAAGTCAAACTTCCATTTGAAGAATTGGTCATTAATCATCATCACTACGCATCATATGCAGCATTATTGATATCACTAATCATTGTGATTATCTTCTCCACAAGGGCAATCTACTTGAGGAAAAAGAAGAAACAACAAGCTTCCGCTAGCATCAACACTTTAACAAATGGTCAATCATTTGCGATCAACTTGGAATAGGGTTGAATCATTATTCAACGGGCCGGAGAATGTTCATATACTTTATCTCGTGTATGAAAGCCACAGATCAGCACCAACAAATTTCCCATAGATTAAAAAGCATGCTGCAATTGATGCTGTTATCAACGAGACGGTCGCAACAACGCATCTCTCACAGATAGAAAATTATGCTACAACTAACGCTGCTTATCATCAAACATGCGCTAGCAGCCGACAGACAAATAATTTATTGATAGTTTGTCATTTTTATTATCACTTTATTATCACTTTAGCATAAGTAAACAAAATAATTTTATGTAAAATTTATGACAGTTCAAAAAGATCGTATGTAATTGTTGACAGATTAGTATATGCTTCTATCTCTAAGAAAGACTTATCAATACACAATGTAATTGCATCTACGCTAACTTATAGCATAGCACGTATGAAATAGTATATAAGATTAAACATTCTTTTAATAAAGTTGTCATTCATGCTTCAGAATTGATCAAGAGAACTTCTTGTTGTTTTCTTTCTTAGCGTTTTTAAATACTAAGTTACAAGTGCTTAGTGTTTACAAACAACATTCAGTTAGCTATAATCCAGGTTCAAGTGCCTGTGTGTATACACTGAATGAGTTTAGGTTGTAATAAGCTGACAAAGCAATTAAATTACATTCAAGTTTATGTGCTTGTGTATGTGAAATTTATTTTGCTCACTGTCCAGTTTATATACAACCATAACAGAAACTAAACCACAAAATATCAAAATTCGAGATGTAACTAAACTAAAAAAGTTAAAAATATTATCGACAACATCAAGGCAAAAAAGTCACCTGGCTATGACATGATAACTGGAAAAATACTTAAAGAACTTCCTATAAATGCTTTTTATTATCTCCGGAATATGTTTAACGCAATAATAAGATACAAATATTTTCCCACGACGTGGAAAGTGGCAGAGGTCATAGATATTCCAAAACCAGATAAAGATGCCACAAGTGCAACGTTTTACTGTCCGATAAGCCTTCTTCCAATATTATCAAAAGTTTTTGAAAAAATATTTCTTAGCAGACTTCAACCCATCCTTGATAATAGTTACATTATACCTGACCATCAGTTTAGGTTTCGAATATATCACTCAACCTTTGAACAAAATCATAGAGTAGTTAATAAAATTTCTACAGATCTAGAAGATAAAAAGTATTGTGTCGACTGACTGCAACTAGCCCTGTGCGATTCTTAAAAAAATCGATTTAAATCGATTCTCCAAAAAATCGATTTTTCCCGATATATCGATTTTTTTCATTTTTCAATGAAAAGCCAAAAAAAAAAAAAAAAAGATCCAAATGCCCAATCCAATTCACTAACAAGCAAAAAAATCCATGAGACACCCAAAATTGTGTGCAGCAATAACACAAAAAAAAATTGGAAAAACTGTCACGCAACAACGAAGCTGATGTGTGATAGTCAAAATTCCGACCTGAACTATGATCCATTTCCTCCATTTCGCAAAATTATTTTTAAATTTCGGTCCGACTTTTACCAACTTTATCTGTAACTTCATATTAGTAATATGTAGCCAATAGCATTTGAAGCCAATAAATATCAACAAAAGCTTTCTTTCTAACAAGAAACACAAATACATTTCTATGGTAGCTAACCCCAATAATGGACTTTTTAATATTATCATGGTAAGGACACAGGATCTAGAAAAGCTTAAGGACAAACAGAGAATAGACATTTCGAAATCGGTTCGACCCGTCGAGCAGATCAAGACTATACTTTATGGGGTCTATGATGTAACCTTTCATGCGTTACAAACTTTCTGCAACATGATAACACCACCTCAAACTATGTGTGGCGGGTTAAAAAAAAAACACAAACAGACATAAGAATAGAAAAACTTTTATTCAACATACAAAATTTTTATTTAAAATTAATTGTGTTTCTATATATATTAAGTAGCTTAAATTGTTAATGTTTACAATACTGCTGAGTCAGCAACTGTGATGACAAGCAGTGCTGACCGCTATCAAGTTTCTATTACATACAGCTGTTCATTAATTGTATCTCCTATATACTGTTCATATTTTTCTGTAAAAAAATACAATAAGTTATATTATTTTATTGATCACATTCAATGTTATAACTTACCACTCGATTTTTCTTGTTCTTCATAAGAAAAGTGAGTTGCTCAACGTTTTCGTCATTTAAGGAGTACCTTTCGTTCGTTAATATATTGCCACTAGCTCTAAAAAACTCGTTCTGATAAAACACTTGTAGCAGTAATGCACAAATATTTTTTAGCAACTTGAGACAATACTTTATATCTGACCTCCTTCCGTTGCCACCGTTCGAGTGGACTTTGAGCCAATGTCATTTTATGCACCTTTAAAAAGTCTGCAATTTCATCATCAAAATTGCGTTCAGCAGAACCACTGCTTGTAGTTTCACCAAAAAAATCTTGTAAAACAGTTTTTGTACTAATACTTGTACTTGGACTATGGCTTTTGGCAATTTTAGGGCTTATCAAGTTCGCGTCTAATCGAAGAATAGGAACTTAATCTTTTTTGTCGATATCTGTCCTTTCGAATCTAGGATCCAAGAAAGTGGCTACTTCAAGATGGGCGGTATTTTTATATACGCTTAAAATGCTTTCATAATGTTGCAACATGTTGCTTCAATGCTTTTCGAAATAAAACTATCCCAGGTATATTTATATTATTACGGCAAATGTTTTCTATAAAAAAATGTATACGTTTTACTACAGGATGGAGTAGTGAGCCTATGACGGTCGATTCACCTCCAAGCGATTCCTGAATTTTTTCCAAATGCGTATACAGATCAAGCACAATATCAATTTTATTCACATCCAAGCTTGTAATTGCATGTAGTAAGATTTCGCCATTTATATATTCATCACATAATTGGTATTAAGCCGGTTGTTGACTTTTTACAAACTGAAGCTGTTTTAACTCCGACCACCAACGTGTTGGACATGTTGACGGCATTTTTAACACGGAGATTTTTTTCAGATTGTATTTTTGAAGTTTGCGTTTTGCAACATTGCCTTGTAAAGGCACATTATAAATACCACGAATCATTGACATAAGTGAAGACAAAAATCTGTTTTCATTATGTTTTGAACAAATGTATTCAAAACGTGAGCAAAACAGGCAACATGAGGCATCTTCAATTTGTTGATTACGGCAGCTTTAACATTAGCTCCACGATCAGTAGTAATAAGTAGCACTAATAGTATTTATATTAATATTAAATTCTTGCAGAATATCTTCGATCAATTCAGCAAGATTTTTCGCTGTGTGGCTTGCGTTACACGCACGGCAAGCTAATGTTACGGTGTTGAAATTCCATTCATAATCAATAAATGATACAGTCACAGAAATAAATTGGCTGATATTGCATCCTGTCCATCCATCAAAAGTTAGGCTAACATGTGAAACATCCTGCAACATTTTTTTAATTTTTTCCTTAGTGGACGTATATAGTTTTGGGATGTAATTTCTTGAAAACGAGGTGCGACATGGCACTTTGTATTGAGGGCAAAGGACTGATACGAATTTTTTAAACGAGTCGTTATGCACAAAAGCGAACGGAGTAGCCGTTTCTGCCAAGAGACGCGCAATAGCTTTCGTTATGTTTTCTGCATCGTTTTGCGATAGATTTCTAAAGTGAGTAGACAATGTTGTCTGCCTTGGTTTAGAACTTTCAACCAATTGTGTATTTGAGCTACCATGCTCAAAATGCGACGACGAACTTGCAGTTTCTGCGTTTACTATTTCTGTCGGACCTGGCGTTAAAGATATTCGCGTTTGTTTTGACATTTCTCCCAAGTTTACGTATATGTGATAATGATAAACGCGAAGATGATTTTTTATATTAGTCGTATTGCCATTTGTGCTTATTTCCTTTGTACAAAGCATACATTTTGCTTTTGAAGCTGAGGATGAACTAAAATAGTTCCAAGCCGCACTCTTCTTAAAACTCATTGATGTTTATTTTTTTACTTAAAAATACTAGCACAAATAAGTACAAGCAATGCTATCATTTTGAATGCAATAAATCAACTGAAACTCGATCAGCGTTTGTCAAAAATTGACACAAAACATAACCGTATTTTAACCGTTATTGCTTATACTACACTAATGTATATTAATTTTTGTAAAAATACACAAGCGAAGCCTAGCTTTCATATACATACAATACACATCGCTTGACGTTTTACAAAGCAATCCGCGGTAACATAAAGCAAAAACACTTTCATATAATTGGCAACAAGGATCTTTTTCGAATATTTTGTTGTATGTAAAAGTCATCAATTTTTATACCTGTTACACTAGTGTAAACATGTATATTCAGTTTGTCGGAAAGTTTGTAACGCATTAAAGGAGGCATCGTAGACCCTATAAAGTATATATATTCTTGATCACCTCGACGATACGAATCGATTTAGCCATGTCCGTCTGTCTGTCCGTCTGACCGTCTGTCTGTGTGTTGCTGCGTGATTTATTCGCTCAGTTTTAAAGATTTTGGGTCTAAATTTTAAACATAAGCTTTTCTAGGTCCTGTGTAGTTTCTATGTTAAAATCAATGTGCCACGCCCACTTTTAGGTTTAGCTCCCATACAAAAGTACAACATTTTTTCAATTTCTCATATGAAAAAAATTTATTTATAAAGCGAATGGCTTCAAATATGGTTAAAATGTTTCTTATACCATGCCAAATCTTCAGTTTAAAATTGGTCCAAATCGGACCGCGAATTCCTACATTTTTAAGAGTATATTTAATTTGTTTAGTATTTTGAAATAAAATTTAATACAAATGCTGCACACAAAGGTCTTTCAACGTCAAATGATGTGTTCTTGTTTTTTTTTTTTTCAAAAACCTATGAATAGAAATATCCAAATACAAAATTTTGCATAAAAATATTGTATTCAATGTCATAGGTTGGTGCTTAAATTGTGAAATAAAAATCAATTAGTGTTGGATAACGTTCCTATTGCACTAAGTATTTGAATTAACGACTAAATTATTAATCGTTAATTCAAATAATAATAATAGCAGCCTTATGCATCACTCAATGTGTCATAATTAGAAATTATTAGAAGCAAAAACGAAATATGCACACACATACATACATAAACAAACAGAGAAAGACTTTCGCGTTAGCACACGAACTTTAGAGCGAAATTAAAAATGCGACGCGACGCACATGGTTTGCATTCTTCTTTACTTTTTTTAGTTCCTCAAATCCAACGATCAAGTGCAAGCGAGACAGAAAACCAATGCCTGTGTTTTTCGTTGATATTGTATTTTTTTCATTAATGTTTTGCCTTTGAGAATTGACCGCTTTTCGTTGTCAGCGGTTTCTGCGTGCCTGGTGTCAGAAATGAAGAAAATGTGAATTACTTAGGTACTGTATGGTGATCACGATGCGCTAAAAGTCATTACCTGCATAACGTATATATCAGGTGGCCGCGTGAAACTGCCGTTACGCCACAAAAATTCTGGTGAACACTGGTCCTCACGCCGTACCTTTACCTGGTGAAACATCTCACGTATACTACTGGATACTGCAATGGGTCGTTATATAAACGTAATAGGACGTCCATAAGCGACGCCAATGTATCAGACCGTTTTACTAACACATCGTTCAATGACACTGAATCAAATTTTTCAGCAGCATTCCAAACCAACCGTGTTTTCATTTTGTTGGGATTCGTGACTGTGAAGATATGTTTTTAATTTTCAACTATCCCGGGGTTAGCTTGCGATCGTATCCCCTTTTCCTTATAGCTCTGCATCGTGGTCATCATAAACAATTTCAATTTTGAATCTTAATTCATCTTGGCCCCAAAACATTTTAGTATACGAATCAGGTAGTTCAACTCGATCATACTTTTATAACAGGCCAGATTCCCAGTGTCTTTCATTCGGGCTGTAGTTTGTTGTCGATTCCCTTATTTTCAGTGCGCCTTCATCATCTTTTGATTTGAGAGGCTCTGACATAACGCGCAAACCAGACACCAAAGAAAAATAGTTCTTTAAAGCTTCATCCAGCTTTCGCATACCGTTTATGTCGTTGCATTGACAATTATGACTCGAGCGTGCACCGTACCGCTATAACATTTTCCCCGGCAGCCTCATTTCGCTCCAATGGCACACTCAATTTGACATTATCCAGGTCGATAATTATCTGTGCCTTCACATTGATATACGTCTGTAGTGAAACTGTTTTCAAATGTTTGTGTGATTGTAGAAATTTCTGACTAATAGTATACTTCGGTAGATCTTAACACAGTGTTCAATACGTAATGCTGCGCTTTTTTACTTCTTGCCGAAACTGTTACACATACTTCCTTAGATTCTGGCTCCATCTGCGTCACATCGCCTGTCCAGTGCAGACACAGCTGTTCTGTAGGGCCATCTAAATGTATCTCAAGCACCAGTGTTTTTTCAATAAGTTTACAAGCTTCACCTTAATTTTCAAGTGCGTATGTATGCACACTTCAACCTTTACAAAAAGTGTTACTTGCACATTGCAAAATATTGTCTTGGTTTCACCTTCACCGTGGAATAAAATTGTAGGTTCATCCTTTTGAAATACCTGGTCATTAGGGCGTCGACGCTCTGTAACATAACTAATACCGTCCGTAGTTGATAAGTGCAACAGTAATTTATGCATTGCTTTACATTCATCGACGCGGCACTCCCGCTTTGCTCCGTACAAAATATTTATTAAAACCGTTAAAACAAAACCGCTTTCCTTTTACCAGCTTCCACCGCTGGCTCAAATTGAGTTTACGAAAATCGTCACACTCAGATAGTAAGTGATCTCGGCTACATTGAGAACACGATTAACTCATCGGTTCTTGCTGCCGAGGTCGTCCACCTAGACTGTTATTGCGGTCTTCCACCACGTTATGAACCAGCACTCGTTCTTTGCCTTTGCTCTCACCTTCGGTTGCGTGTACTTTATACGATGTGACCATAGCCGTAATAAAAAAGAACAACACAGTTGTCAAATGGGCCCCAATTGGCCCAACCAGGCGTTAAACGATGCCTGCCCCAGTAAAATTTCATATTGTTAGGCATCTCAGCAACCAAATCATTCAGCAGCATTGGATCATTCAAATAATCATGTAAGTCGACAGCAAACGTTGTGGCACAATAAATTTTGGCAAAACCGCCGAGGGGGGGTTCGGGGAATCTTGGGTAAAGAAATTTATTTCTTGAAAAAAGGAAATATTTATTAAAGATATTAATTTTTATATATAAAGAACCCTTAAAGGAACAAAGTTAAATGATTTTTATTTATAATAATTTTTTTTTTTAAGAAATTTTTTTTTGTAAATTCAACGAAATTTTTTTTTTTTTTTTTTTTTTTATTTTCCTATGATTAATTTTGTACATCTGTCTACAACAACATTTAGTACATATTATAACATCGATATAGGAATTTAATTAATTTAAAAGAACAATTTCTTTAAATTATGATTAAAACAAAAAATAGATCTATGAATCTATCGTGAATAACATCGTGAATAACAATTTCTTAATTAAATAAATTTGCGCTTATTGATAGTTCGGTAAGTCAGCTGGTCGAATTCTTTTTAGACGTCGTCTACTAGTTAACTCTAGTATGGGTAAGTTACACATTTCGTTGTTAGAATGAGCCAGGATTCTGATGTGGTAGCTTCTACTAACTGCTACTATTTCTTCTTTGACAGTCTTTATTTTCAGGTCTCTGTGTATATCAGCGTTGGAAATATACCATTCCGCTGTTGTGACTTGTCGAAGTATTTTTGACTGCTGCCTTTGTATAATATTGATGTTAGATGTTTTGGATGTGCCCCAAACTTGAAGGCCGTAAGTCCAAATTGGTTTTATGATGTATTTGTATAGTAGAAGTTTATTGCTCATAGAGAGCTTCGATTTTTTGTTCAGAAGCCAGCTCAGTTGACGACATTTCTCTTTCATTTGATTTCGCTTTTTTTCTATATGCAACTTCCAAGTCAGTTTATTGTCTAAGTGAATTCCCAAATATTTGGCCGATTTCTCAATAGGTATGTCTAAATTATTTATTTTAAAGGAATGGGCTCTTTTTGTTGTAAAGATAACTTGTGTAGTTTTGTTTTCGTTAATTTTTATGGCCCATTTGTCAAACCATTTTTTGGTGTTATCAAGTATGTTTTGAAGCTTATTAGAGGCTACAGCTAAGTCTTTATGTGAATAAAGAAGAATTGTGTCATCTGCAAAAGTTGCTATCATAGAAGAGGGTTCTATTGGGATAGGTAAGTCTTGTGTAAAAAGGACGTATAAGAGTGGTCCAAGAACGCTACCTTGAGGTATACCTGCTTTAATTGGCCTTATTGTAGAGTGAGCGTCTTTAACTTTTACATAGAAGTGTCGATCAGGTATGTAACTTTTAAGCATGTGGTAAAAATCTGGTGGAAGTAGTTTTTTTAATTTATACAATAGACCAATGTGCCATACCTTGTCGAAAGCTTTTTCAACATCAAGAAATACTCCTATACAATACTTTTTATCTTCTAGATCTCTAGAAATTTTGTTAACTACTCTATGAATTTGTTCAATAGTTGAGTGATGTTTCCGAAACCCAAACTGATGGTCAGGTATGATGTAGCTATTATCAAGAATGGGTTGAAGTCTGTTAAGGAATAATTTTTCAAAAACTTTTGATAGTATTGGAAGAAGGCTTATCGGACGGTAAGACGCTGCACTTGTGGCATCTTTACCAGGTTTTGGAATAGCTATGACCTCTGCTACCTTCCACGTCTTGGGAAAATATTTGTGTCTTATTATTGCGTTAAACATATTCCGCAGATAATAAATAGCATTTATAGGAAGTTCTTTAAGCAACATTCCAGTTATCATGTCATAGCCAGGTGACTTGTTAGCCTTAATATTGTCGATCATATTTTTAACTTCCTTAGTACTTACATATCTAATTTTGATATTTTGTGAGTTTCTTGATGTTTCTGAATTATTATAACAGGTTTGTGTGTCATTTGAGAAGGCATTTTCATAAAAGTCAGCTAGTAGGGTCGATTTATCGCGTTCTGTTTTAGCCCAAGTACCATCTGGTTTCCTTAATGGTGCGGTAAAGGTTGTCGATTTTCTGAGTTTTTTAGTGGCTTTCCATAGGGAAAAATTTGTGTCTCTGGTTGGGCTTAAATTAGTCAGATAATTTTCTATATTTTTATTTTTATTCTGATTGAGCTTTAATTTTAGATCCCTTATTGCCCGATTAAGTCTATTTTTATCTTCGGGACTTCTAGTAGTTTGCTAGATTTTCCTAAGTTTTCTTTTATTCTCTATTTGGTTTCGAATTGAAGCAGGTGTAAATAATTTTTAGTATCCCTTTGAATTAAATGCGGAGTAGAGTTAATTGCCGCTTCAGCTACGGCATCATTAAAATAAATTACGGAGCTCTCTATGTCATTCGGAGATTTTAGTGCAATGTCCAAACGTAAGTATATGCTAAGGAGTTCTTTGTACGCTTGCCAATCTGTTTTTGGGTTATAGAGGCTGGGCGTCGGCTTGTATGTGGCAAGCGTTTCGATGTAATCGAGTTGAACTGGTGAGTGATCTGAAGATAACTCAAAGCGCGACTTTATCGAAAAGTTATTAATATTTACATTTTTAATAACACAGAAATCAATAAGATCTGGCACTTTGCGCGGGTCTGTTGGCCAGTAGGTAGGCTCGCCTGTTGAAATATATTTGGCATTATTGGTATAAATTGTTTCTAGAAGAATTTTACCTTTTTTGTTTGTAAGTCTTGAGCCCCAGGCTATGTGTTTTGCATTAAAATCACCAGCAGCAATAAATCTTGGCCCTAAAGATTTAAAGTATGTGTTATATTGAGCTGATGAGACATTGTGTCGAGGCGGACTGTACAATGCTGAAATTGTTAGGGGGTCCATTTCTATCTTACACATGAATAATAGTCGCTTGAATATAATCTTGGCTAAAATGTTCAACTTCATAGTTTTTAATTTTATTTTTAATTATAATAGCTGAACCCCCATGCCCTGTGCCGTCTGGGTGATTTGTATTATATAAAGTATAGCCTGTTATCTTCAGAAAATGTTTAGATGTAAAATATGTTTCTGAAATAAGTGCCAGATCAATATTATTTTCATAAAGGAAGTGCTTTAGTTCTAGTATATGTTGCCTCAGCCCGTTAGCATTCCAGAATATAATTCGTAGTGTATCTGAGCACATATCTACGAATTTATTTTGGATACTAAAAGTGTCACTATATTGAGTATAGCTGACATTTGTTGCATCAATTGCTTCATCATAAGATTTAGCTCTTGCATGTCATTAAGTTCAGTTGAATTTGGGTTGGATGGTAAGGAGTTGTTAGTGGAATCTATGTTAGGTGGTAAGTGATTTAAAGATGGAAAAGTGGGTTGTGTTTCGGGTTGAATAAGTTGGGAAGGGATGGTTTGTTTAATTGGATATGGTGTATTAGACTTATTGCCACTAGCTATTTGAGCAAAACTTATGGAGGGTGTCACTCTTATACTAGAACTTGGAGGTGGAGAGACCCGCGCATCTACGTATTTATTTGATACTATTTTTTCTCTAAGTTGGGGAAAGCGTTTAACTTTTAGTGCTTTATAGACTTCGCAGCCTTTGTAGTTAGCAGTGTGGTTACCACTGCATAGAGCACATTTGGTTTGACCTTTGTCGAAATTTAGAGTGCAGTTTACTGTTGTATGGGAACCAGCGCATTTGACACAGACTGGATCTCTAGTACAATAATTTTTGGTATGCCCATACTTCTGACAATTTGCACAATGGGATAGTGTGCGTTTAATATGGGGTGCCTCGAATGAAATTTTTGTCTGTAGAAGATGAGAAATTTTATATACATCTTTATTGTTTTCTTCGCTTTGAAGTTCAATTGAAAATAATGGAAGAGGCACTTCTGTGGTTCGTTGTTGAATATTATAAATATGTTTAATATTGTGACCTAGCTCTTGAAGTTCAGCTTTAATTTCTTCAATATCAGCTGAAGGATGCATATTTCGTAAAATGACTTTGAAGTTTCTATCTTCCTTAGCTTTATACGTATAGTATTTGGTTTCTTTCTGTTTCAACATATTTATAATATTTTTATAAAAAGTAGAATCTGTGGCCTGCACTCTTACTTCGTTGTTAGCTAACGCTTTTAATTCAAAGTTTTTTTGAGCCACTTCTTTCAGGGCATCATATAAAACTTTAATCTGGCCGACACCCTGAATATAAATTGGAGGTGGTTTATTCACTTTTGGCAATAAATGAGCTGAAGGTTGCATAGAGTTTTGTTCGTCACACTTGTCATCTGCTAACAGTTCGAATCGATTTGTTGTGTTTGGTTCGCTGAGCCAATAATTTTGTAATGTTGTTTGTGTTTTGTTCTTTGGTTTTTTGTTATTGTTTTGCTTTTGTTGTGTTTGCTTACTTGGAGAATGTGTTTCTCTGTTCCTTTTCAACTTTAACTGCAGATTTGTGTGTGTGTGCTTTCCATTGTTTGTTTTTGGTGAAGTAACGTTTTCTGGTAAAACAATTGAAGAAGTCGAAGGTATATCGTTGTTGTTGTTATTGTTGTTGACGTACTGTACATTAACATGAGGTGATTTTTGAATTGGCGTGACCAATGAGGATGAAGATGACGTGATCGAGGCAGTTGATGAAAATACTGTTGTTGTTGGCGCAGAAGCTGTCGATGTTGTATATCCACTTTGTGTTGTAATTGTTGTTGTAGAAGCTATTATTGGTTCGATAGGAGGCAGTGGAGTAGTCGGCGTGATGCATTGAGCACTCCATGATATGTTACTTTGACGTAAAGATGAAGAAGAATTAGCTGGCGGCTCTGGTGTAACAGACAAGTTGGAGTTTGATGAATGGTTTTTGTTGTTGCATGGCGATACAAACGAAAAATATGCATTTCTCGCAGCCACTGATTTTTTTGGTTTTGTTGATGAGCTTCGCTCATCATTTTTTATTAATTGTTTTTGTTTTTATTATATTTTTTTGTTTTGTTTTAGTTTTGCAGTAAAAGGCAATGTTTTTAATTATGCACTTTAACTTTTAAGTAATTTATTTTTGTAAGTTTATTTACTGATTAGCGAAAGCACGGAGCGATTGAAAAACACGTCTGTGTCGCATGACAGTTCAAACATGACAACGAAATTGGAGTTTTTTTTTTAAATATATTTTTAATTATTGTAAAAAATAAAATTAATTAATTTATGCGAATAATATATTTTTAGATTAATAGTATTTAATTTTAGAAGTCAATTTTCCTTATCGGAATCTGAATCCGATGATTCTTCATTATAGTCTAAGAGCAGTTTTCGGGCTTCTTTGTCGAACACGTATACTTTGTTCAATTTATTTACTGAGCTTTTACTCAAGTTTGTAATCACAGGATCTGAAGAAACTAGTAAAGAATTAATGAGATCCTCCATCGTATTTATTCTGGAACATTTTCGGGTATGTTTTAGCCGAAAATTTCTAAAATTTTTGTTGCTGGCTTCCAAAGCTTCTTCCGACATCATGCCAATCGGGAGTGGTACACTTTCTATTATGTCTGCTCCATGAATTAAAATCTTATGTAAAGAGCAGGGCATGTAGAACCATGGATACTCTTTTACAAGAATTTGTGCGGTTTTTAGGGCGTATTCACGATAGATATCGGTGTTTATCGAATACCCGGACACAATGAAACGTAAAATGGTACTTAGTCTTTTTATTAATTCATGGCTAACCCCGGTAATTTCCGCAGACAAATGAGAATTTTCAAAAAATCTTCGAGCAGTGTTGCCACTATTTGTGTTTCCAGCACCTTGCATTGGAATGTCTATCAACAATGCCATATCTATCCTGAACCTGTCTTGGATGGCTGCTTTTCGTTGGTCGACTATGCTCTTATCCAAACCACGGACTTACCACTTTTTAATCGGAAGCCGATTCGCTATGTGTAACATACACTCAAAACAACGAATCCAACAATGCAAACTCGACAATCCAAAATTGTAAAGGTGATTCTTTCTTGGCAAGCTGTCTATGGCATCTAAATTATTCATCATCGTAGGTGTGGCCTTACAAATGCCGCAGGTTTGCGATGACGTTTCTGCTATCACGTTAAAAACTTTTCCATCTATCATCGTGAGCTGCAATTTATGCGAAACTTCAAATCGGCTTAATCTTGTGGGCACAATTTGAAGTATTTGAGTTTCGACATTTTCAATTTCGGCTCTTACTAAATCCGTAGACTCTTTAGCAAAAATTATTTTAAGAGGTCTACAATACCTAGTCGATGATGGTCGAGGATTTGTCCAAAGTGTACAGTTTCCCATTTGTACTCGTAGTGGCACGACACATATGAAAAACAAATGCTCATCTGCCATTTTTAATTCCGTATTGCTGAAATTCTGCCTATAAGTTGAGTGTCCCGAACTGCCATCACAGCCCCATTTAGAAAAGAGAGTCAACTCTTTATATTCATGGTCATCGTCTAAAATTGAATTAAATGATTCGGCGTGTGCTTCTACAATTCTAGCAATTGTATGATTTAGCAATTCCTGCAACGGAACTTCTGCCCAGCTTTCTTCAATTCTAATGGAATCTGGATAACACATTTTCTTGGCTGATCGAATTACATCGTATGTTGGAAAAATGTTGGCTTTTCGAGCTTTTGTGCCAGCTTGTAAAAGTTTATATGAATTTTTAGTATAATCGCCATCAACATAAAGTGCCAAAGCTTCTTCTGGAGAATATTTAATAGGAAGCTGTTGCTCTATATCCAAGCTTTTTTTATTTTTTTAGGCGCGTCAGGATCTGAGTTTACCATTGAAACTATGTCAGATGCACTTCGTTTTCCACATATATATAGGCTTATACGCGTTGCTCTCAAAAGATCATTGCAAGAGTTTTCCTCCACAAGGTTTGAAACTTTAATGCATTGACGATTTTTATGGCAATCGTTAATGTCTTTTTTCTTTTCGTCCTACAATCGATTTCGTAGCTGGGTCTAATAGAATCGCTTTGAGTTCCTGTGGCATTTTTTCCACTTCTCAGACAGTCGTTTGAAGAAACTTTTTAATTTTTCAACCACGGAATTGTATTCTTGCTCAGTACAAGCTGACTTCTTAAGAATATTTGAAAAAATATACTCAACTAATGCTGAAAATTTGCATGAAGCTTTTTTTTCTTGAAGCCATACTGAAAAAAGCGTTCGCTTGCAGGCCGACATCATACCTAAAAAAAGCTCCATAGTGAGAAGACGCAGCTTGACGCACCAAATTTTGGACAATTTACACAGAGGACGAACCATATTTTCAAACAAGTATAACATTGTTGCCGGCCAACACCGGCTTTATAATGTTTTAGTTTACAGAACTTGAAAGTTACTTATAAATAGGGAATTAAAAAGCTTGTTAGTTTCTATCACACGTTAGCAATACAACATATATTCACCGGCCACAAAACATTTATTTTTATTAAGTACATACCTTAAGTTGTTCAATAGCAAAAAACCAGAAAGAAATAAGAATTTTTATGATTTTTAACAACAATTTGCAAAAATGTAAAATGTGCGCAGAAATCTTCAAACAGTGTTGCACATGTTGCATATGTTGTGTTTGACATCTAACAGCTGATCAACCATATGGTCTAAGCAAGTTTTAATGTTATCGATTTATTAATTAGACATTTTGCAATCGGCGGGCATTCAAATTTTGGCGGATTTTAAAAGTTGAAAATATGTATTTCGTTACGCTAGATTGCCCGAATCGCCCACTGTGCGCCGGCCTTATAATAGAATCCAAATTATTTGGTTTAGTGGTCGGTTCTTCACGTAATTTTTGTTGTAAGGCTGCATGAACTATTACTATATGGATGCAGTGACCATATAGTATTCTCAAAGTGCCAATAGCGTACGGCATCGTGGCCTGTATCATCAATTTTCCACGTACTGCTTCAAGCGCCTTGCTTTTGATTTACTTCTGGAAACGGATACGATTTTCTTCGATGCTAAATCCGCATCTCTCTGTGGACTGTTCGTAATTGCTAATGAACAGTAGCCACTCTTCTGGCCTACCGGAAAATATTAGGCTACCTGTTCTGACGACAACGTGGATTTCGATGGCGCTTCTGCTGACAGCTGCATTCTTTAATAGCAAAGCTGTGGTGGCTGCATAAAAACATTCGGCGCTGAAAGCATTGTACATTCCGGCACCACACTTTTTAGAACCGCTTACGGCGACGGCTGCTGTAGACATCGTAGGTGCGGCTGCACCTATACCTGCATATAGGTTACGGAAGGTCGCACACACACTATTAGAAACTGCCTGGCGACTCCAGGCAACAACATATGTTTGTCTCCCACTGCATCATTGATACTGCATCCAAATACCGATCTTTCAAAAAGTTCATTTATTAAATCACTATTTCTCAAATAGTTTTTTCAGCAGCTGCGTTATAAATAATTGGTAAAGTCGTAGTAATCGCATTGACGTTCGAGGCCACATTACTAGCTCCGTTACTCACTTCAGCGAACGAAGAATGGCTTTGGATGGCATTAGAAGCGATATGTGGCTGTCCGTTGGCAATACTATTTTCGATTTACGACTCACCTTCGGTATTCTGCATTTTCAGTGAGTTTGTAACTTTTGGTTCCGCAATTGTTTTTCACAGCAACGTAGATTCGTTACGCAATATTTATGTCTCCTGAAAAACGTGGTACATAGCCAATTAAAATTGACGTAGTACGGCGAAATTGGTTTTAATATTCGTTCTGAAATAATTATAATTTTACATATAAATTTACCGATAATTTCAGCATTGAAATATGAATGGCTGATTGAGAAAAGACTGAAGGAGAATGTACTCAACTAAAGAATTTCAGACTGAACCAAAGAATTTCAGAGTGCCTATGGTATAAGAATTTCAGAATGTTGAGTCGTCGCTCGCCGCAAGTATAGAACACAAACTTCTAGCGCCCACTTCTCGATAGCCCGATAAAACAGTGTTATTATTGCAGGTAGTGATGCACTGAAGTCTTTATTAAATTACTTATAAAATTTATAGATAAAAATAATCTTACTCTTGAGCTCCGTCTGCACTCAACTAATAGCAAATGAAATCAAAATTAAGACAAAGAATTAAACAGTCCCAAGCAAGTAGCACATAAAGCGCTGTTTTGGTGTCACCTAATCTAGTAGAAGCGGCCTTATGTTCAGAACTGACTCGTCATAACCAACCTGTGCAGTTAAGGAAAGTGTGAAATTTTAGCAGTTATTAGACAGTTCACCTAGCGAGTTGAGCTGCCATTTCCCAAGTAACCGTATTATTTGTGATCTGAGTGCACAGAAAGTGCTCTAGCGTTTCTGTTGCGTCCTCTTCCTTGACACTTCTGCAATGCCTATTGAATGGGATTCCTAGTCTTGTCGCATGCTCCCCGATGGGCCAGTATACCGTTATGGTAGCTGTTTGTCTAGCGAGGTTTTTACTCGAGTTTTCTAACAGTTTGAGCGTTTTTCGTCCAGCTTGGGCCAAATCGTTCTAGCTTTGCTGCAACTGTTCAGATTTGACTAATTATTATAGGCCAAATTGATGAAATGGTTGCTAATGGCAGAGATTACTGCACCCAATGGGATCTCTACCTGAAACAGTTGGGGGACGCTAACTGATCCCTCCCTGGCCAGTAGAGCTGCAAGCTCGTTTCCGGGGCTAGGTTCGTTTAGCCGCTTTTTACAGTCCCTAATCAACTCGGACTTGGTGACATGAGAACCTAAAGCCTTTATGGCAGCTTTGCTGTCCGAGAAGATCTGTCGCGGACATTCAGCTCTGCAAGCAGCTCATAAGCTCCAAGTATAGTATGAACCTCCGCTTGGAAAACACTGCAGAGACCTGAGAGTCGAAAAGATTTCTCAGCACCAAGGTCCTTTGAGTATACCCCAGTACCCACACTGCATTCTATCTTTGAGCCAACGGTGTAGATTGACAGACCGGCATTACATCCCAGCAGACCAGCCTTCCAGTGCTGCCTGGAAGGCAGAAATGTCTAAAAAATTTACTAAAATCTGGGGTTTCAGACAGAAAGTCAGTTGTCGAGCCTACAAGCAGGGAACTTTGACAGGTTAGGGCTGTGGCCATAGTTTTTTGTCGACCAGAGCCCTGATTCTATCAGGCGAAGTGCTCTTTTTTGTTGTCCTTAATATAATATTTAATGAACAAAAGATTGAGCAGCGCGTTGAGAGCTTTTGAGGGGCAAGTACGCATCGCCCCTGTTGCTCCAATGCAAGCCAGAGCTCCACAAAGCCAAGGCACCTTACCACAAAATAGGGCGGACTACTACTGTGTAGAGCCAAAGAACCATCTTCGGCGTTAGGCCCCAGCTCATAGTTTAGATCATAGTGGCTTTCTTAACCCGTTCTTGAGTATTAACTTTCCAGTTTAGCTTGGGATCTAGAATTAGCCCTGCTGGACAGAGTTAAGCGGGTATCTCCTAACTTAGGCAGCGGAAAATTCGGAGTTTTATATCGTTTGGTGAAAAGCATCTACTCGGTCTTTTCAGGATAGACTCCAAGTCCACAACTAGTGGCCCATTTACTAAGTTGATCCAGCGCTTTCTCCAGTATGCTGCTTAGCACTTCCGGGAAAATACCCGATACTAGTACCACAATGTCATCCGCATAGGCAACGACTTTTACACCATCCTTATTTAATTGCTTTAAGATAGGGTCTAGCGTTAGGAGCGGCAGAAGTATTGACAGAACTCCTCCCTGAGGAGTTCCCTCTTTCGATCCTAGTTTGGACTTCGTCTCCAAATTCGGCCCTTACTTGCCTACTCTTTAGTAGAAATGTGATCCATTTTATCATGCAGTCTTCTACTTGAAACCGTGATAAGAATTCTGTTATCGCGTCTATCCTGAAGTTATTAAATGCACCCTCAGCATCAAGAAAAGCTGCGAGGGTGCACTGTTTATATTCTAAAGACCTTTCTATCGTTCTTATGTCCTCATGAAGTCTCCGTAGACTTTCCTTTGAGGAAGCGTGTTGAGCACTCGACACTGTCCAGTGGGCAGACTAGGGCTACCTAGTTTTTTCCTCAAGGAGGAGTCTGGGATTCTCTCTAGGGTTTTGAGTACGAAAGAGGTCAGACTGAAGGGTCTAAATTCCTTCGGTATTATCTGACCAGTTTTCCCTATCTTTGGAGTGAAGACCGCTCTTGCCTATCTCCAAGAATAGGGGATAGAGTTGAGACAAATGAAGCTGACATAGATTTGACGAAGCCATTCGATCATGTCTTTGTTAATCGACTGTAGCATGATCGGAAAGATGTTGTCGGTTCTTGGGTTTTAATAGGGCAAAAGGTGCTAACAACCCCGATGATCCTATCCATGGAGACGATGGACCTAGCTACTTGCACAGCCCCTGCATTCCTGGTGGGACTCACTTAAGGTTCCCCGTTGGTACAACCCGTGAAGTGCGCATACATGAGAATGCTGAGCGACTCCCTCAAAGTCTCTGTTGGCGTGCCGTCCGCTCTCTGCTGGAGTGAGGGGTTGGCATATTGCCAGCAGTTTTCTCAGTCTAGCAGAGTCTTTAACACTCTCCACTGACTCGCAGAACGCTTGCCAAGTTTGCCTCTTGGCTGCGCGAACTGCTTTTTTGTACCTACGCAGACATTCTTTGTAGGGTTGCCATTCTCTTGAGGAGTAACATTCGTTAAACGTTTTCACACAGGTGGTCCCTCGCTACATCACTAAAACTTTTGGCAGTCGTCGTCGGCAGGTGCGTCGTGCTTTGGGGGTTCCTCTCCACATTCTTCGCCATGCTGAGAGGTTCCACCTTGGACCTATCCCGTTGCCCTGGCTCTTGCCACCGCGCTTACGGTACGGCGCTCAGCCTAACGCTCAACTACCGTCTGGAATCTGACATTGACAGCACTTGAGTCAGATTTGCCCTACTTCTCGTTACTATCAATCATTTCCAAGATGTGACTGATTTATTCAAGAATATTTGAATAAATCAGATTAAAGACTAAATCAACACAGGCTTATGAATTAAACTTAATTTTACACTGTATTGAGTGTATAAAGTGTCAATGAATGTCTTTATTTCCAAAAATCATTTGTAGATTCAATGCTTATTATGTGTAGATGTACGCGAGCAGACACAAGCTAATTAGCTTGAATTTGATACTAAGCGAAGGTCCCTAGTCGTTGACATTCTTGTCATCTTGTTGCGCGGAGCGCATGTAACGGATGGACTAATCGTCAGATTATGCTGACGAGACATTATTACATTGTTACGTCTTCAAGCATAGCATGTTCGATACACCTTCTTTTTCGGAAGAGTGGTCATATATTGGTAAATTTATTATTTTTTTTTACATTAATGAGCTTTAGTGTTTTATTGTAAATTTTGAACAAACATTTCATTTAATGCATACAAATTTTTTTAAAATTTTCATTTACATTTTTTTAAGTAACAATATGAAAATGTATTTTTTTATACCCGCCACACATAGTGTGGAGGGTATTTTCATTTCATCAGAAAGTTTGTAACGCATTAAAGGAGATATCGTAGACCCTATAACTTGTTTAGATTCTTGATCAGCACGACGAGACGAGTGGATCTAGCCGTTTATTTTAATTTTATGTTTTACTTTGTCATACATGTTTACTTTGTCATACATAATTGAACTGTCATGCGAAAAAGACGTGTTTTTCAATCGCTCCATGCTCTCGCAAATCAGTAAATAAACTTACAAAAATAAAATACTTAAAAGTTAAAGTGCATAATTTAAAACATTGCCTTTTGCAGTCACCCACTTTCGCACTTTCAAACGGAACAATATCATAAACAATATCATCAAATTGCGGTTTGTCCTGACGTTCTGCGCAGCGTAACTCACGTACCAATTTTTTTTTATTGAGGATCTTCTATCTTAATGACAGCAAGTCGACTCTTAAGCTGAAGTTCTAAAGTCTGAAGTGCAATGCTGTCTGTCGCCACATCTGTCGCCTCCTTTGCTACACTTCAAGCCACTGCTACTCCTCTGCTTGTGCTTCTTCATTCGCTGCTTTACCTTTGTCTCTTTTGAAAGCATCATAAATATGTCCGTACCGATGCAAAACTTCTAAATCGCAGCACAAATATACGCCGTTGCACTAGTTGTTCACAAAAAAAAAAAAAAAAAATACTGCGCAATTAACAAAAGTATTGGGTTGTTCAATAAGTAATGTCGTATCTGTGATCGAATTTTGACGCTTTATTGAACATACTTAGAATTATCCGATTTAAGTCAAATATGCACCCCTCCCTACTTAAATCGGATAATTCTAAGTATGTTCAATAAAGCGTCAAAATTCGATCACAGATACGACATTACTTATTGAACAACCCAATATTTAGTCTGCGCCACCAAACACAGACGAACGCGACCGTTTTTTTTTCTCCTTTCTTTTCTTCTTCGACACAAAACAACACACACACAGAATTTTTTTTTTTTGTTCGAGCTCGCAGCTTACATACACACATGCGAGTATAAACATATACGGAATATAACGGGATACTGAAAAAAATCGTCTCGGTCGGCTCGCCGCGGCTGTGCAGCAAAACTGTTCACTTTAATTTGTAGGCTTTGTGGTTGCTATCCCTTCTGAGATATTATGAGGATTTAATTTTTATTATTTGTGTATTTTACAATTATATTTTTTTATTAAATTATGTGCTCGAACGTTCTTCTGTGTTTAGTAGTGCGCTGCGTTCGTTCGTTTGTCAACTTCCTGTCGTCAAGAGACCGATCATCGATTGATGTTTGAGCCTTTAGAGATATAACTATATCTTCAATCGTATTTTCTAATCCTGTTAACAAAGTGTAGGCCATGTCAACTGCTGTTTTGTGCATTTTAGATTTTCCAGTCTCGTAAGTTTTTGTCTGTTTTTAACGTCATTGCTGGTTTTGTTTATACAATTAAAAAAATGTTTCCTACACTTGTTTATACTTTAACCTTCTTAAGGGAGTAAAAAAATGTTTTTTTTTTAAGAGAAAGAGCTAAGTAAAATTTTTAACAGTTTCCCTCTTTCAAAATAATTAAGTTATTTGCCTCCATTCGTTTTCATTCTTCTTATAGGTTGTCCATCGCTGCAGTCGCCGTTGTATTTCCAGTTGGTGCGGCACTTCTGGCTCTAAGCGCTATTGCGTTCCAACAGTGAACTTTTGTTTTTAACATTTTATGAATATTTTATATAGTTTTATTATGTATTTATTTCTAATTGTTATAATAATTGTAGGTAGTTTAAGACTATTTTCATAACACATTCGAGATGTTATTTTTTTCTAATGTAATTTTCTTTGCATTTATTTCTTTTTTTCAACTTTTCTTTTTGAAAGAAAGATTTTTCAGTAAATTCGTTAATTGATTAAATGTTTTTTTTTTTTTTATTTTTTAAGATTTTAATTTTTTTTTAAAATTTTTTAAAAAGGTTTTTTAATTATTTTTAGAAGAATATTATGGCCAGATCTCACAGCCATGATTCCTGGTCTAAATGGTTGTATTTTACAAAAAAAAAAGAATAAAAATAAAAATGAAATTACAATATTTCAAAGCTCAGCAATGATAATAAATCTTTAAATAGAATTTAAGGAAAATTGAAAGAAACAGATGAGAATATTTGTTATACATATAAAAATGCTGCTAATACTACCTAAAATATATAGAAAATATTATAAAATATAGTTTTTTAAAGGCTTATGAACATAGATTAACGGGAGGCCTGGAGAAACTAAGTTTAAATGATAAAATTTATT
>JAEIFJ010001227.1:0-16298 GCA_018903435.1 Leucophenga varia | reverse complement strand
CGGGTTCGCATGAAATCTCATTTATGGTTCATTTCGGTATCTTTCGTATTAACTAAATTTTTTGTTCACAAAGCATATTTGTAAAAAGTTTTTGCTCTTCACATGTCAATAAGAGTAAAATTGTGCAAGTTATTGCTAGAAAGGTCGTTCGAACTTTAGAGTACAAAAGTGTAAGTGTATATATAGAATTAACATTTTTCTATAAATTTAATAAAAAATCATACTAAAAACACTACTGTAAGCGATACTTTAATACGCATCAATGGAATAAACATTGTTAGCTGCATCCTGTAAAATGAAATTAATTAAAATAGTTACACTATCCGCATGAGAGCCACAATATTACTGAATGCAAAAGATGTACATATTGTTACTGACGATGCTGATGATGTTGTTGATATTGCTGCAAATGCTGCCATAGCCACTGGCATCCACTGCATCCAGTAACAAAAACTAGCAACAATTTTCTTTTAAAATACAAAATGCTGCAACAAAAAAGCAACAACAAAACACGAAATGTTTTTATCGGAAATTTACTAAAAATAAAAAAACTTAACAAAAATTTGAAACAACCATGGCGTGAAATCCGCGTAAAACTATACGCGAAAAAGCACAAAAACGGCAAACCTCTAATTGCTAAAATTTATTGGCGTCTAAATCACAAATACGTATTCACACACACACACATACACACACGCACATATATGGTAAACATATTGATCAGTTAACTGTGTTTGTTCATAACACTAGCTTTCGTCGTTCAGATAGAACTTTATTTTGCGCGAAAAAAAAAAATTGTTTGAAAAGTCTGAAAATTTGTGAGCATTTTTTTGGCAATTGCATCAATAAATTTTGTTTCAAAATTTTTCGCTGTAATATTGATAAAAATCAAATAATATTCTTTATTTATCGTTTTATAATTATTATGGCGTATACGCAATGTAATGCAGAGAATAGCAAAAATATTATGCATACGCAACGTTGCACTGAAAATTTGAGTGTGATGCTGTCAAATTTTATTTCGTTTCAGTGAATTATTTAATCAAATAAATTGTGTATCAATACGGAAGATTATATAATTTATTTATTTATAGTATTTTACAAAAGTTATGCCTTAATTATAAAAAACAAAATCAAGAGTAAAGGTTTACTCACACAAATACTCGTAGATAGATAGAGATGGTTAAAGGAAAAAAACCCATGCTCCCCCACACAATTATCATATACGAGGTGTGTTCAAAAAGTATCGCGAATTTTGTGTTTTTTTCAAAAATTATTTATTTACTCATGAATATCTATTTTGTCCCCTTTAAAGTAATCCCCTCCCGATAAAATACACTTATGCCAACGTTTTTCCAATCCTCGAAACATGCCAAATAGTCCCTTTCCGGTATAGCCATCAGCGCCTTCTTCGATTTAGCTTTTATCTCCTCAATCAACTCGAAACGCGTTCCCCGGAGTGGTCTCTTGAGTTTTGGGAATAGCCAGAAGTCACACGGTGCCAAATCAAGCGAATACGGTGGTCGCGGAACGATATTGGTTTCATTTTTGTAGAAAAAGTCACGAAAAATCAGTACAGTTTTTAAAAAAAAAATCATTTTTGGTACCAATCGAGACTTGACACATTTGAGGCCCAAAACATCCTTCAAAATTGAATTAATTGACCCTTTCGATACGCCAATTTCATCAGCAATGTCTCTCATAGTTGATCGACGGTGTGCAAGCACTAATTCTTTTTATTTTTTGCATGTGAGCATCGTCCGTGGAGGTGGATGGTTGATCAGGGAGCTCTTCGTCTTCAACACGTTCGCAATATCTTTCAACAATTTATACCAATCAAATGTTGTTGATTTTGGTAGAGCTCGGTCCCCATAAGCCTTCTTCAACATTTTTATTCCATTTATTCCATTCAGAAAAAAAATTTGATACAGGTTCTTTTGATCCATTTTTTTGAATAGGTAAAAATCGAAGACGATCCAAAACAAACATTCAAAATATGCCGAGCTTGTCGGCATAAGTGAGAGACATGAGTACCAACATAACGCCACAAAAAAATCGAAATTCGAATATACGAAACCCGCGAAAATTCAAATTTCGCGATTATGTTTGAACACACCTCTTAACTATCGTTTTGCTACCATTAAAATTAAGGCTGAAAAGCCTTTGTACGTGGTAGACTCTGAGGGGATGGGAGCCTGCCAGAACAGTTTTGGAAGAACCGTAGTTTGGAGGTTAATTAGAATGAAAGATACCTTAGCTATGCTAACTGTCAATATCCAAAATGCCTTAGTCTACTCGATCTAAGTGCAGGACACACACAGAGAAAGTGTTCTAAAGTTTCTGGAGTGTCCTCTTCCTTACAACTTTAACAGGGGTACCTTATCTGACAGCTAGGTCCCCAATGTGCCAGTGCCTCCGTTACGGCGGCTGTTAGTCTTGCATGGTTTTTACAGCAGTTTCTGGTACGTTTTTGGTCAATTGTAGGCCAAATATGCTTTGCTTTCCTGCAGCTATTCATATTTTGCCATATATTTTTGCCTAAAGAGGTAACTTATTCCTAATGTGGGCGACCTAGCACTCTGTACCACGACTGGCTGGGATTCACCCGACGACCTTCTAGCCAGCCTATCAGCTTGCTTGTTCCCGGACATATTGCTACGTCCCGAATCTTAGGCTGTACCAGTAGCCCAGCATGGATTTCCACCTGGAACACACTACAGAGTCTCGCCAGACGAAAGAACTCTTTCACTGCCAAGTCTCCTAAGTGTACTCCTGACCAAACACCACAATCTTAGGAATCATCGGTGTAGAGCCACAGGCCTAACTTTCCAGCAGCTCCGCCATTCAGTCTTGCCATAAATGTTTTGTGGTTTAAAAGGATTTACTATGATACAAAATTTCGAACTGAACTCAGTAGAGCCACTTAAAACTGTCGGGATTTTTGATAAAACAGCGCTTAGTGAAGACCATTAGCCTTGTTCTTTTAGTCGAAGAGCGCTGATCGAAACCATCTGCCTGATGAATAGCTCAATGGGTAACAGGTTCCTAGATAAATCAACGAGTGTAAAATTTATTAAACCAACTTTTTCAAAAAAAAGCTAGATTAGACTCGTCTACCTCTATAACGGCTCTGAGCCATTTTGTGGGCTTAGCTGGGCAGCACTCTACATTGAGAAACGCTTCGGAGACTCAGCACTGCCTGCAACATCCAAGGCTACGGCAGGATAAGCAACTAGTATTGCCAATTTTCCCGAAAACCAATATTCATTTCAGTCGCTTTAAATTAAGGCTACTATGTTAGCATCTTACAGGTCACAATGTACTGAGATTCCACCTAAATTAAATGGGTCTATCTTCTGAAACAGATTGTAGACTCTGTCTGTAAGTCGATGAAATCAGCTCCCATATTTTATGTAAATGCCTGGTCATAATTAAATTCATACAGTTGATCACTGTATATTAACGTCTGAGCATATCAGACATACAATAAAATTCTCAGACTCATGAAAGCAGCAGAAAATGTTCATAAACTAATAACCTTCCCTTACTGGGTAAAAGACACCTACCTATGGTCGTAGTGCCAA
The DNA here is from genome assembly GCA_018903435.1 of Leucophenga varia. Lineage (NCBI taxonomy): Eukaryota > Metazoa > Arthropoda > Insecta > Diptera > Drosophilidae > Leucophenga > Leucophenga varia. The sequence goes on along the minus strand of JAEIFJ010001227.1, from coordinate 12,714 downwards.
CTTTTACACACAGGTAGTCCGAAATTCTTGCTTGTTGTGACCACGGTCCAGATACTACGTCAAGCTTTTATGGTTATGGTTTATGATTTCATAAAGTTGCGTTTGCTTTCAAGAACTTATATTCGATTGGACAAATAATTGAGGTAAATCAATTAGAAACTAAAGTTCTTATTCATATAGGTTCGATTTAGCTGTTTCGTAGAAAGCGATTTGTTTATGTCTTTTGGTTTATAAAAAAAGTGGTACACATGACGGATTTTTAATTTTTTACCACGGTCAGATAGGATGGCCAGGAAAGACCCTGGAAGTCGTTGTTGACCACTCTCGGCCTTACCTCATCTCCGAATTTTATAAAGCTGATCACAAATTGTCTTCAACACAACAAATCCCTTTTGAAACGATTGGGTTCCACCCATGATACTATTATGCCAGGTGAAGTCCTCCGAAAAACTTTGCGTACATAAATTTGACACAATAGTTTGTGGTGAATTATATTTAATTTCACCACGACAGAAGAGAAGATTACAAGAAAATTTGTGAAAGAGATAATTAGCAAAAATTATATTTTCTGTACTTTTGCTTCAGTTGATTTGGTGCTTTTAAAAAATACTTTTTTTTAAATTTAAATATATAAACACTTTGAAAATTTATAACAAAGTTGTAGAAAATTAAAATTCTTCAATTTTATCCGCTCAAAATCGAGAAGAAGAAAAATTGTCATTTATAAGGTGAAATTATATAAATTCACCAAAAAAACATACTCAACAAAATTTGTTATCAAATTAGAAAGAGACAGTGGCGTAATAAATTATCTGACATAATTGCATTATCTGGGTCCCACTCATCCTTGTTTCATCTTTTAGTGAACCGGTCAGCGTTATTTGACATTTAATGTTATAAAATGATTTAACATTTAATATTCTTTCTATTATACGAAATTTATTATGAAGTGTATTCAAGTTTCAATTTTAACTAATCACAAAAACTTTTTCTTTTAAACAAATTTTAATTAAATACATAAAGAAAAAAAAACTGAAATTAATTAAAAGCATTTACGAGTGTTAATGTGAATGTATTCGAATATTCATTAGCTTTGAAAGCTCACAATCTTATCGATAATGATAAACGTAATGCCATTGGCATTCATTAATACACGTTGACAGCGTACAACTGCAAAGGATAACATTCGCTAAAAGCTGCAATGAGTCAACAATGAGCCAACTCAATGAAATCATTGCATTAAGGCTCATTCTTATACGTGCCAATCGTTATTTATGCATTAAAATACAAACATATGTACTCTATAGTATATCTAGATACATTATTGAATGAAATAGTACAATGAGTACATTTAGATACACGCGCACTAATTGCAAATTTATTGAGTGCAATAACTGTCTGCAGGAAGTTGCATTTTAGTACGTTTTAAGTAGCCGTGAAAAAAACAATGGATGCAAAAGTAAAGAATAATTAGAACGTTTGTGTTGTTGAGAAAAGTACACGTTAAGGATGCTTAAATTATACAATTCTATTGCGCTGCTGCATTATGTGATTTACATATATTTCAATGGCAAACCCAACACAACGCGTACTTCAGCGTGCGCAATGGCTCAATTGGTACAAAAAAACTACATTTTTGTTGTACGATTTCACGATGTAAGCAATTTACAAATTTAATTTATTGTACAAAAGTGTAGAGTGAAGTATGTACTTGCAGAGCAAAAACATTTCACACACACAAACACACACTCGTGCAGTATAGCATAAAATATGCATATGCGAAGAGTGCTTTAATCAATAAAATTTTTGAAAGCATAAAACGCTTCTATGGCTGTCAAAATTTAACTCGTTTTTTTTGAAAAAGGCACGCAGGGTATGTGGCATGAAGTCAGTTTTCAGTTGAACACGCACAGACAGCTTCACATTGCATCGATATGACGTTGGTGTCGACGTCAAACGACGCCAACGTCGACGAAGGCATCCTTCGAGTAACAATCGAGCACGTACGCTGTAGCATACATTTAGGCATGAATGAAAGAACGCTTCGCTCCCGCTCTCATTTCGTTCCGTTCCGTTCTATCTTATAGCGCGTATGAACAATTTTGACAGCTGTCATTACGTATGCGTGCATTTGAGTGTTGTCGACATTTGAGACGACATATCTCTCTCAATGTCTATTTTGTTAGTTATTGCTTTGCTTTGTAGGCTTCAATGCAAATGTCTGAAAAGACGAAGAAGGCATCACGGTTGAATTGAATGAATTTGATTCGAAGTCAAGTTCATTGCGCCAGACGTGCCAGTAAAGTTGGTCCTTGTGTATATCATTTCTAATACAACCGATGTTAATTTTTTTTCTCAGAACTCAGAACTTTTTTTTTAGAAAAGGGAAAGAGTTGATTGAATTTGCTATAAAGTGTTTTGAAAATTGAAGTTATTGATATATGATGCTGAATAATTTGTAGCTAAGTTCAGGAATTCGGAGAGAGAGAGAGAGAGAGAGCATGATTTGGCAATCATTTCGGGCATTGCTTGAAGCTAGACACAATATGTATATTCTTGAACAACATTGAAGGCTGAATCGAACTTGTCTACGTCTATCAGCTTGTCTGCATTTTGCGCTTAACCGATTTTCCTAAAAATAGAAAAACTGTTTCTCCAGAATCCTGGTAAGGTATCTTTTAATGATTTTTCTGGCCTTCATAACATCTAAACACAAAGATTTTAAGTTTTTTTTTACAGTATGCATATGGGAATATGTACGGAATAAACAAAAAACGACACAATCTAATTTAGATCGGACAATTATAATGTATGGCCTACATTAAATCTTAATCCAAGCTTTGGACTTTTGCATAAAATTGTATTTTTTTTTTGTTTTGTAGGGGCTTTTCTGAACACAGCTGCTTTCTTTAATTTAAATTTACTAGCGTTGATGTTAAGCTAAACACTTTTAAAACTGCAAATGTGTCTTAGGATCATAAACTAAAAGTTTGAGGAATACGAGTCATTCTCGGTAGCGCAAGTACATTTTCATACCCGCCACATATAGTGTGGAGGGTATTTTCATTTTTGTCCGAAAGCTTGTAACGCATTAAAGGTTTTAAAGATATTGACCTGAATTCGTAGACTCAATATATTCTTGGTCCGAAGCAGACAAGTCGGTCTACTGTCCAGTCAGTTTAATCAAAATGTCTGTATTTAGGAAGCAATTCATTTAGCAACCCATATTTAAAAAGATATTGACCTATTAAAAATTTGGGGCTTAAACTCTTTTCTCAGTCCTAAGTAGTTTTTAAATTCACACGCCCACTTTGTATATAGCTCCCATACAAATTAACCCGCCCATTTTCGAATTTTTTTGTGAAAAGGAATAGGTATTATTTATAAATGAATGAATATCATCAAATGTAAAAACCAAGGTGCCACGCTCTTATTTTGGTACAGTCCCCATACAAAACCTAGGGCCCATTTTTTAAGTTTTTTGTATGAAAATGGTTCTTATGTATGAATATATTCACTCCAATCTGGGTAAAATCACTTCACATTCATCCTAGGAGCGTGCTACCGATATGACAAGGATCGGGCTTCGACCCCGATCCTGGACCCCGTAAAAAATCACCTTTTTATTTTTAAATTTTTCTTTTCAAGAAAGTGATTGTTTTATATTTATTTTTCGCTTATACGAGCTCTCTCCTCCCAACCACTTTGCAGAATATAAAAGTCACTGATGTTCGTACATATACTTATTAAAATTTCGTTTGGCTGGTATTTGAGCTGCTGGCTGGTTGCATGGAGCCGTGATAAATGAATGTGAACCATCAACACTTCACCGCCGGTTATATTTTACCAGTTTTCAGCTTATCTACTTATCTGGAAAAAAAACTTTGGGTTCTATAGGAGACCTATTACATAGCCACAGAAAAAAGGGAAAGTCATGTGCGGCGAACCAGAGGGGTAATTTTAAATGTATTTTGGGTCGCTGAATCAGAATCTGAAGTCAGAATGTCAAAGTTCGCATTTTCATTATAACCTTAAAAACGGGGTTTTTGGTATACACCCACTCAAAAAAAAAAATCATGAGTTGTGCGGTAGACCAGGGTAGTCTTTCTAATGTATTTTGAACACGAATCTGAAGTCAGAATTCAAAACTTGGTTCGCGTGTTCATTCTAACATCAAAATACTAAATTTTCGTCAAAATTAAAAAACCACGCAATTTTCCTCCAACTTCAGGTCTTGTGCGATGTTAAAGGGTAGTAATTTCTAATATATTTTGGTTCGCTGAATCCAAATCTGAAGTTGGAATTCAAAATAACTGAAACCATGTTTCTCCAAAATGAATCCAATACATATAAACATGACCCTCTGGTTCTCCGCAACATAACATGCCATTTTTTGTGTGTGTCAGTGTTATTAATGGGTGGTTTCAGTTCTTCCTTTTTGTCAGCTGCATTGTGTTTCCGTTTGTAATGGTGTCTGTAATGGTGGCTTTTCTTGTTATTAACGTTCTATACAAGCATGTTGTTTGCCGAATAGTTCGTTAATATTTGGTTTCGTGATCTATTTGAACGGGAATATTTTAAGCTCCCCTGCAATACATAGTCTTGTAGAATGCAGAGATCTAATAACCAGAGTCATTTATTACAACTATAAACACAATGCACATTGTTTACAGAAATTTGTATGTTTGTTTGTAACTAGGCTGGGAAAAGTGTAATCCATTAGATGAATGGAGCTATAGAATTGAATTTGGAAATACGTGTAAAAATGGTCGGAAAAAGAATAGTCTATTGTTACATTTTTAGTGTAAATTAAAATATTTGTAAGTCTACTTGGACAAATTTACATTCTACAGTTTTGTCTATTTGTAATGAAGTGTCTCTAGGTGTGGTGGTTGAATAAATACCATAACTATTAACTTTAAGTCATAAACTGTAAAATAAAAATATTAAAGTCTAATTGAGCACTTAGAAGACAATACTGACATTACATTAAATATATATACATATGTGTGTGTGTGTGTGTGCATTGTAGTATTTATTTATTTACTTTTATTCTTATCTTAACTGCTTTCTCATTGCGCATTCACTTTGCATTAAGCTACACTTGAACTAAATTCGCATGACATACTTCACTTCACATCTCGCAAACTGCAAGGAAATAACTGCAAATCATATAAATGGGTTAAATGCACTTTCATGCGATTATACGTGTATAAAGTGGAAGGTTATCTGCTCCCAACAGCTGACTGCACAACAGACTGACTGTTGGATTGTCTAACTGGCTGGCTGGCTGACTGCCTATACCAACAGATCAGTGCCATGGGCTATGGGCTATGGATGTGCAAGCTAAGCGCCACTTTACCTATTGCCAAGACAACAACTGCAGGTGCAGCAGAAGTAGAGCAATGACGTTGACATATAAACAAGATGGCGTTAGAGTGGCAATGCCGTAAAACCTCTGCCGTTTTCATACCTAAATATATCGTATCTTAGTATTTATAAATTGCCACAGTGCTGCGTCGCGTTATTCGCGTCACGCCCACTCAGCTAATTCTCATTCTCAGTCTGCTAACTCTGTAAACTCTGAGAAAATTGTACATTCTTTAGCGAAGGTTTTGTCGTTTTGTTATGTGCTACTTTTATGATCCACTCAGTGAATTAGTGAATTTACACAAGATTGAGTTCATGGTACACGGTAGAAGTTTTTGCACAAGTGCAATTTGTCATATTTATATCGCTATTTATCTTCTTGGAAAATTTTAAGATGTGTTTGAAATATGATTTGTCTGGAAGTTTTGACAACTTTTTTTGTAGTAAAACGCAATCATTATATATTGTCTATAGTTAAAGATAATGTATCAAATAGTATATTGTAAAAATATTATGTACAATTATATTTGAAGAACCTTTAAAAACTTTTTAAACTGTTTCTTGTATGCACAATCTGTCAAGTAAGAGCGTGTACAGTTTAAACTGTAGTTTTGTAATAACAATAGTTCTGATTTTTACCAAAGATTGAAAAGGAAGCTTTTTCTTTCATGCATTACCTTGGAATTGTTAATAGGCACAAGCGAATGCATTTTATAGCGCCCCGATTCATATCATATCAGTAGTGTATACAAACGTTGAGAGTTGGAAGTGGTTTTTCCTAATTTATAGTATAGTAAATACCTTCATAAATAATAACTATTTTCGTGCGACTTTTTGAACCTCTGATGGAATACATACTTAAACAATGCCCAAACCCGGACGGAGTAATATTTTCTACAAAGGAACTATTCTCCTCGCATATGCCGACGACATAGACATAATCGTCAAAAATGATCAAGAACAAGACGAAGTACTTGGTATCCACCCGTAGACAATCTGCATGTCGCAGACGGTCTTTGAGGCTGTAGAAAACTTCATCTATTTGGGGATCAGATGTAAACAACGACAACAACATCTGACAGGAAACTAAACGAAGAATCAGAAATTCACGAACGATGGGCTGTACGAGCTTATATGCCGACATTAACATAGTCGAGAACATCCAATTTGAGTTATGCCTAAAAATGGGCGTGGCACATTAACTGTATAGCACTGGGAAAAGCTAGTTTCGAATTTCAGATTAATATCTTTAAAATTAAGCGTGTATCGCAGAACTACAGACAGACAGAAGGACAGACAGACGGACATGGCTAGATCAACTCGTTTCATCGTGCTGATATAGAATATATATACTTTATATGGTCGACGATGTCTCCTTTAATGCTACAAACTTTCTGGCAAAAATAATACCTCTCCCCTCTAAGTGACGGATATAAGAAGATGAATATAATTGGTTACGTCATTCTCCAAAGACAAACCGAAATACTCCTCGTTGCACGGGTCTTGCAAGCAGTTCTTTTCAAATATCTTTGTGACACCAAGCAGCTTTTTTCAGCACCCACTTTTGCAATCATTCTTTGCGCTATTTAATAACCAGTTTCTGTATAATTTAATTCCCAGTACCCCAAGGGTTAAATTCATAAAAACTTTATGTTTTTTTTTTATTAGAAGCTCCAACTTCTGTATAAATTATGCCTATGATAGTCCAATAATGTATCGCAATATGAGTAGGACCAAGAAAAGAAAAGGTATAGCTCCTATGCAAATTTAACTCATTTTTTTGACTTTTTATATTAAAAATCCAATACCAAAATGTTTTTTGGTGCTATGATGAGACTTGACTTAAGGTACATATAGAGTGAGTACAGCGTATTTTACAGTTTCTCTCTTCAATAGCACTGCGTCACTCCTTACGTACCAGATTCACTTCAAAGGTATACAGTAACCAAAAATTTCTTTGGCAGCGTCTAGGGCTGTGTGATTGTTCAAAACAATCGATTGTTGATGATTATTAAAAATAATCGATTGTTACTGATTAATCATGATTAGTTCTAAAAAAAAGTATAAAATAAGGCTGGAAATTCAGAAATCGGCTTAAGCCGGTATTTTATATTAACAAAATTTATAGTTTTTCATTTAAAATGTAGTTTTATGCAGAAAAGTGTTACAACTTGACATATTTCTTATTTTTCATCAAAAAAGACAAGCTCGTCTACGTGTTCATCACTAAGCGAAGCGCGATATTTACAAATACTATAAGTTCACTTGAAGAACTAAAACTCGTTCCGAAGCAACGCTTGTGGCCGAAATACAAAGATATTTTTTGCAATTTTAAAATAAATTCGGGAAAATGCATTGGTTCTTTTCCCCACCACTTCAATGGTTATTGCCAAAGAGCGAAATCGATTTAATTCTGCGTCAGTATTATCCATTGGTTCAACATAAATATCATGCAACGATGGGTACAACATCTGTAGTATTGAAAATGGTGTGCTAGAGGCCAAACTGTGTGTGCTTGCGTTTGATGTGCTATGACATTGAATCTTTGATATATCTAGCCGTATTACTGCTTCAGCAACTCCAACGTTGTTCTTAGATGCACGTGGATCAATGTAGCTTGCAATTTACAAATGAGAAAATTCCGCAGCGTAAATATTATCAATTTCGTCAGCCAACTTTTGTAAATATTTTGGGAATGTTATTCGTTCAACAACATTTGTATGTACCGCATCTGGCCCGGTTTCCTTTTCGATTAATGTTTTTCGAATAGTTGCAAGCAAATGCAATATAAGTGAGCCGGTAACATTTTCCTCACTACACAAAGCGGTAGATACAATCTCAATCCTTTCTAAAATTGGAAGCACTACTTTCAAACGATTTATTTCGAAACATTAAGCTGTAATGTCTGATGTGCCCCACCAGCGTACTGTGTCAAAAAAGAGTATATTGCAACACTGTGATCTATGACGAACTTCATTTGTCTCATTTCGGACCAACAACGAGTTTTACAGGATGACGGCATTTTGTTTGATGGGGATGCCTTGTCCACTGCAGTCGCATAAGTATCTGGAATCTCTTGTAAGTGCTGTTAACCAGCAAGTAGTCTAGTACAAGTTAAAGAAAGCGCTTTTGTTAAAGTATGAAAAACCAAAAATGCTTTTCTTCTTAAAATACTCATCAATACTATTTGCATGATCTGTATCCGATCAAGCTCATTATATTTATGGTGGTGCTTCGAGCGCAAATGGTTCCACAAATTAGTTGTGTTATGTGCGTTTGATCCAATAAAACCACACAACTCACACTTCGGCTTTTCCCTTTTCCAAAAATTCCCCTACTTCCGGAACAATGCTTTTTATACCCGCCACACATAGTGTGAAGGGTATATTCAGTTTGTCTGAAAGCTTGTAACGCATTGAAGGAGACGTCGTAGACCCCATAAAGTATATATATTCTGAATCAGCTAGATGAGACGAATCGATCTAGCCATGCCCGTCTGTCGGTCCGTCGGTCCGTCGGTCCGTCCTTCTTTCTATCCGTCTGTCTGTCCGTCTGTATATTTCTAAGCATCTTTTCTATGAAGATATAAAGATATTAAGCTGAAATTTGGAACTTAAGCTTTTCTCGGCAACGACTATTATGAGTTCGAGAAATAGAGTGCCACGCCCATTTTTAGGTATAGCCCCCATACAAACTTACCGCTTTTTTTAGATTTTTTTGTATAAAAATTGTAATTAATTATGAATGTATTCGCTCCCAATTGTGTAAAAACATTTCTTTTGTCATTCAGTTTCAAAACCAAAAATGCCACGCCCTCCTTTAGGCATAGCCCCCATATAAACTTTCCATTTTTTCCGATTTTTCCGATTTTTTGTAAAAAAATACTAATTATTTATGCATATATTCACTCCAATTTGACTAAAAACATTCTAATGTCATCCAATGTCAAATCAGATGTGCCACGCCCATTTTTTGGTATAGCCCCCATACAAACTTTCGGACCATTTTCGATTTTTTGTATGAAAATGGTTATTATTTATTCATGTATTTACACCATATTGGGTAAAAACTCTTCCAATATCATGGTGCCACGCCCATTGTCAGGTGTTTCTTGCATACAACCTTACTGCCCGTTTCCAGATATATTCGAGAAATATGTTGTTATACATATTTGTATTTTTAGCTCAAAATTTTAAATTAATATTGTGTGTAAGCTTAGGTGACCACTGATGATTACACATAAACTCTTTAAAGATTCGTGTGACGGGTATTTAAGCTTCGGTTCTACCGAAGTTAACGTTTTTTCTTGTTTTAATTTATTTTCGGCATTTTTATACCGGTTACACATAGTGTAAACGGGTATATTCAGTTTGTCAAAAAGTTTGTAACGCATTGAAGGAGGCATCGGAGACCCCACAAAGTATATATATTCTTGATCAGCTCGATGAGACGGATCGATCTAGCCATGTCCGTCTGTCTGTCTGTCCGTCTGTCCGTCTGTCAGTCTGTCCGTCTGTCCGTCTGTTTGTTGCTATGCGATTTATTCGATGAAGATATAAAGATATTTGACTGAAATTTTAAACTTAAGCTTTTCTCGGCAACGACTATGTTAAGTTCGAAAATCAGATTTTTTTTTCGATTTTTTGTTTAAAAATAGTAATTATTTATGAGTGTACTCGCTCCCAATTAGGTAAAAACATTTCTTTTGTCATCCAGGGTCAAAACCAAGACGCCATGCCCATGTAACGGGTATTTCAGCTTCGGTTCCACCGAAGTTAACGTTTTTCCTTGTTTATATTAATTTTTATGATACGTGCATGCTCGAAAAGTTGCATAAAATTACTCTCTATTCAATAAAAATCACTTAAAACAGATGTTAAGCCAAGTTGGAGTAATAAAGAAATTCGCTGTGAAGTTGCCTTTATAGCAAACGCAGTTAAATATTGTTATTTTACCATAGTTTGAGTGCCACGCCCCCCTCTCAATAAAAATCGATAAAAACCGATGGTAAGCCAAGTTTTATTGATATAGAGGCGCGTAATAAACCAAGAGAAGCATAAACACACAAAACACAGAAGAATGTTCTGGACATACATATGTATGTATACAATATAATATGGAGACAACGATGGGACAAGGCAGAAAGGGTCGTCTTTCGGAAAAAAGAAAACTACACCAGGAATATCATAAAACGGGCACTCACCTCGATAGTGTTTGCTGCGTTTGCCAAAAGCAGATTTTAATTGTTGTTGCTGTTGTTGCTGCTGCTGCTGCTGTTGGTGCTGCTGCTGCTGTTGATGATGCTGCTGCTGCTGCTGTTGTTGTTGCTGTTCTAATTTGAGCAGCGACTGCGGTGATGATTCAATATGTTCACCCAAATACGCCTGGACTGGACGCTTTACCAGCTGCTCTGGCTTGAGAGGATTGCCGTGAAGCTGCTGCTGCTGCTGTTGCTGCTGCTGATGGGAAAGCGAATGCGGATGTGCATGTGGATGATGATGCAGATAGAGATGATGTTGCTGCTGCTGAGGCGGTGGCGGTGGCGGAGGCTGATGTGGCAAATAGGTTGCCCCATTGGGTGGTCCATGCGCGGGACAATAGCTGCGATATTCCCCATTGGCATCTAGGTAAATAGGCGCCTCCACAAGTGGCCACGCGGCGGCGGCAGCAACACCCTCAGCAACAGCAGCTGTTCCCGCTGGCGCTGCTGCTGCTGCTGTTGCTGCCGGCGCAAGGGCAACCAGATGTACGGGCACCATTTGAGCGCCATTCGGGGACTGCAAATGAATGTGTGGCATGCCACCATGTTGGCTGCAATGTTGCTGTGGCTGTGGCAACAACTCGAGCTGCTGTTGCTGCTGCTGCTGCTGTGGTTGCTGCTTGGGCGACAACTCTAGCTGCTTTGCAGCATCTTGTTGATAGTAAATTGTCTTTTGGCAAAATAAGGTGCTCGTGGACAGAGTTGCCATTGCAATGTTGCTGTTGCTGTTGCTGCTGCTGCTCGTGGCCAGAGTTGTCATGGCAATGTTGCTGTTCTTATTGCTCGCCTTGGCAGGCTGAAAAGGCGGCGCCAAAGGCGTTAGATTCGATTTATAAGCCTTGACCAAAGCAGAGTTGTTGCTATTGTTGTTGCTGGAGCTAGGTTGCAACTGGCCCTCCTCGTCCGCCTCCTGTTGCTGTTTCGCTTTGCGTGTTTCCCTGTTATCTGTTGCAACATTGTGACTGCTGCTGCTACTGTTGTTGTTGTTGTCGACGACAACAGGTTGCAGCCCTGTTGCAGTTCTACTGCCGCCTGCCCTGTTATCGATAAGTTTGTAGCTCTCGTCTATAAAGGCAACAAAATTCTGACAGGCCTGTTGCAGTTTCTTGCTGTGTGACGACGTTGTTGCTGCACTGTCTACATTTTCCTCATCTTCATCCTGCTCAATGTCATCGTCATCGCTTTCGATAACATGTTCGATAATGCGCAAGTTCTCATAATCGATAATACGCGCGTATCCCAGCCCCAGCGCCATTCGCGTTATTCTGGCCACATTGTCATCCTCATCGTCATCTTCGTCACCATTATCGTTATCGTTATCGTTATTCTTTTCTTTTCCCTGATTATCTACAGCATCGATTTCTGTCTCCTCTTCATTGATTTCCACTAGTTTTGTACATGTATTAACTTCTTCTCCAAGATCATGAATTTCCTCTTCTGTTTCAGTGTTTGTACTGTTATCGATTAGTGTTGGCACTTGTGTTGTTGTCGATGTCTCACAGTCATCATAAATATCGCATTCGTCACAAGCCAAGCTCAAGGGTACCTCATTCGAAGGGGTCTTCAGATGGGAACTTAGAGTTGCCGCAGCCATTTCAATTCGTTATATACGATAATTTATCGGATAAACAGCAAAGATCGTAATCGGTAAAGCTCCAACAGTTATTGTACATTAAGGTTCACTCTATGTGGATTTTTCCAAGATTTTCTTAACAGCTTTTTAAAATGCCAGGCTTTTTTTAAATTAAATTGGTTTATCCAAGATATTTATGCTCTTGTATCGACTTTGGAAACTGCAAATAAAAGAAAATAGATCTTCATTAGATTTTACAAATTCTTGTTCACTCTATACTATCTAGTAAGCTTTGACTTCAACTATATGAAGTTTGAATTTCAGTTTCCCATTAAGTTTCAAAAATTAGTGGGAAAACGCGGGATTTATATTGTAATTATATTCAACGATATGCCTAATTTTAATGGAGCTATCGTTATGCACACCCTGCAGACAATTAAGACGCCAGCTACGCTTCGAGAAATTGTGATGACAATAGCTAATAAAACAGATTTACCGCAGGATGAACTGA
>JAEIFJ010001226.1:0-114514 GCA_018903435.1 Leucophenga varia | reverse complement strand
CTTCATAAAACTTATAAACTAAAGCTTTAATACAGGGTGCTTGCTTATAGTATTGTCAATTTCTAATACTCCTCTTCAATACGTATAAGCAAAAATTAATTCATTATATAAACTTATTTCACACATTTTAAACACAATATTTTATGGTTCATATAAACCTAATAACTCAATACATCTTTCATGTTTGTTTCTTACTAAATTTTTTGTTAGTATATCTGACGGCATTTCGCCCGTTGGACAATATTGTAAGTCAATTAAATCCTTTGTATAAATTTCTCTCACAAAATGAAATCTTATATCAATATGTTTACTTCGCGCATGGTATACAGGATTTTTAACTAAATTCATTGCGCTTAAATTATCACCATACAATTTAATAGACTTTACATTTGTATATAAATTCATTTCTGACAACAATTTCTTTAAATAAACTGCTTCCTTCGCCGCTTGGGAAAGTGCCATGTACTCGGCCTCGGTACTACTTAAAGCAACTGACGGTTGTTTCTTACTTTCCCAGGAAAACACGCTTCCACCAAGAAGGAACGCATATCCGGTGTACGATTTTCTGTCGGTAGAGTCACCACCCCAATCCGCATCGACAAATCCTTTAACCATTTCTCCAGTCATCTGGTATTTTATTGTCATATTTGATGTAGTACTTAAATAACGCAAAATTTGTTTTGCTGCCGCCAAATGCTCGCTATGTGGGTTGGAATTTCGCTGTGATAGTTTACACACGGAGTGTAGAATATCTGGCCTAGTAGTAACAGCCAAATACATTAACGTGCCGATTAGTGATTGATACTCGGTTTGGTTAACTAGAGTGCACGTTACATCTTCACATTTTACTTGGTAACCAGACACCAGAGGTACAAACGCTTTACGAGATTCTTCCATTCCATTTTCTTGTAATATTCGCAACACATGCTGTTTCTGGTTCAGGGTAATAGCGCCTGTTTCACCTTCTCTTTTAATTTCAATTCCCAAGAATTGATGAATAGGTCCCTTGTCAACGACCTGAAATTCATTTGCAATTTTTAGTTTAATTTTATTTAACTCACCAAGATCTGAGCAACATATCATCAGATCATCTACGTAAACTGCAATGATATTTATTGATTTTCCCTTGTTCATAGTGTAAACGCAGGGTTCGCTTTCACACGCTTTAAATCCAATTCTTTCTAATGCATCATCTAACTTTTTATGCCACATACGTCCTGATTGCTTTAACCCATATAATGATTTTTTTAATTTAAGAACACTGTTCCTATTTCGCTCAAATTTTTCAGGCTGTTTCATGTAGACACATTCTTCTAAATCTCCATTTAAGTAAGCCGTTGAAACATCCAATTGATGAACATATAATTTGAATTCTGCGGATATTGCCAATATCATTCGAATTGTTGAATATCGGACTACAGGGGAGAATGTTTCTTCATAATTGACGCCATATTTTTGTCCACAGCCTTTTGCAACCAGTCGCGCTTTAAAACGCTCTACACTGCCATCAGTGTTTCTCTTCAAAGCAAATACCCACCTGCATCCTATTGCATTTTGGTTTTTGGGTAATGTTACAGGTTCCCATGTATTATTTTCTATTAGAGCTTGGTATTCATCCTGCATTGCTTTCCACCATTTTTCAGAGTGCTCACTCTCTAGTGCTTCACTTACAGTTTGTGGAACTTTAAAGCATTCACTTTTCATCATATTTAATATACTGTATTGTTTCTTTGGTCTTCCTCTTAATCCAGTTTTGATTTTTCTTGGTCGGCCAGGTCCACGCTTAACACCACTATTGCTATTTATAGCTTCTTCGCAGGTATTTAAATATTCGGTACTACCGCTTTTTTCGCTGGACAATTCACTGATAATATCTTCTTTGGAATCTATCATATTTATCTGCTGTGCCTCGTTTTTATTACTGTTTTGATCAACATCTTCTTCAAATAGTTTGAATTCAAAACTCGTACTTTCTTTTACAGATTCTACGAAATAAACGTCACGGCTAACAATTACTTCGCGTCTTGATTTATCATACAATCTATAAGCCTTTGACTTATCTGCATATCCGACCATTATTAACTCTCGTCCCTTTGGTCGGAACTTTTTATTCTCCGTTTTATTTAATGCTATAGCCAAGCAACCGAAAACTTTTAAATGACTTACTGAACATTTACGTCCATTCCATAACTCATATGGTGTCGTATTTAATAAACTTTTCGTTGGTGAACGGTTTCTCAAATAAGTGGCGGTATTAACAGCTTCCGCCCAAAAATATTCGTCTAGGCCTGCATTTACTATCATGCTCCGTGCCATCTCCACTACTGTGCGATTAAACCTTTCTGCTATGCCATTTTGTTGGGGAGTATGTGGTACCGATAATTGCCTCAATATGCCACTCTCATTTAAATAATTATCAAATTTTTTATTTACATATTCGGTGCCATTGTCACTACGAATTATTTTAATTACTCTCCCTGTTTGACGTTCAGCCATATTTTTATACATTTTAAAAATATCAAACACTTCAGATTTATTTTTTATAAAATAAACGCAAGCATATCTTGAATAATCGTCAATCATTGTTACAAAATATCTAGATCCGCCAATTGATTTTACATTGATTGGACCACAAACATCGCTGTGCACAATTTCTAATAAGTCTTTCGTTTTTGACTCCGATGAATTAAATGACTTAACACAACATTTACTTTTTAGGCAAACAGTACAACTTATGTTTTTGTTAACCGAATTAAATTTTAAGCCATGCACTAAATTTTTCTGTTTTAGTTCAACCAGACTATTTACGTTTAAATGTCCGAATCTTTTATGCCACTTCAAAAGATCTCCGTTTAAGTGATTATTGTTATTGTTCAAAAATAATTGCGATTGTAAACGTTTTGTTTCACATATAAACAAATAATCACATTGTTTTGCTTTCATTAATGTCTTTTCATTTTCATCGTTTATGTATGCATAATCTCTTTTAAAAATTACTTTATAATTATTTTTTACTGCTCTGCTTACAGAAACAAAATTGCATTGTAGTTTTGGCACATAAAGAACATTTTTTAGTTTTATCTCGCAATACTCCGTTATTATTGTTACACCTCCGCGCCCCTCTGCATCTATAGACTTATCTCCAGCCAGAATTACTTTTTCTGTGTATGATTCGAACCAATCGAACATTTCGCGACGCGCACACATATGGGATGTTGCTCCACTATCTAACACCCAAACAGATTGATCGAGCTGATTACTCACACCAGCATTGAATATTGAGAAAAACGTTTTTGGACTTTGATCCGAGTATTTATTTTTGTCATCCGATTTCCTTGCCTTGCACTCCGCAGCAATGTGCCCTTTTCGACCACAATTGTAACACTTGAAATTACCGTACTTCGATTTTTGTTTCCAGTCTCTATCTCCGTTATATTTTTTCTTTTCATAGTTTGAGCGCGCAACAAATGCTTGAACTTTCTCATTCGATTCAACTATTTCATTACTTCTTCTGCGCTCACTTTCTTCTAATAATTTTATTTTAAGCACATTGAGTTTCGGAAGTTTCTCATGTGATTCTAACGCGATCACAAAGCTTTCATAAGATTTAGGCAAACTTGCTAGCAGCATTATTACGTATAACTCTTCTTGCAATTTAATATCAATTTCCGATAACTGTTCTATTATACTAGTAAATCGAGAAATATATGGCTGCATATTTTCATCTTCATTCATCCGCATGTATAATAATTTTTTAAATAATGACACTTTTCTTATAGGACCTCTTGGTTGATGAATGTCTTTTAATATATTCCAGGCCAATTTTGCGGCCACACAATGTTTTATATGCCCTACTTCTGACGATTTCACGGATAACACAATTACTGCCAATGCTTTTTCGTTCTTTGATTTCCAAACAGCGCTTACCGTAGCATTTGTTTCGTCAGGCATTGAATCGTTAATTACTGACCACAGTTCTTGATGCACAAGTACATTTTTCATTTGAATGCACCACGAGTCATAGTTGGACTCATCCAACTTGTCTATATTATAAATCGAACTCATCGTTTTATTTAATATTTTTATTTAAAGAACTTATCTTTATTTATTTCACACAGAAATATTTTTTTTCCTTTGTCACATTAACGCGTGCAATCCATATCACTTGTCAGGTATGCCCTTCTCGTAACCTCTGGGCCCATAACCTGTTGGAAAAACTAACGGAAGAGGCAATGCGCAGAGTAAAGTGATATGCGTAAATGAAAGACGTTTCAATGTGGAGTGATCTTAACGACTGACTTTATTAAAGAATAATAATTGAGATGTAACTTCATAAAGCTTATAAACTAAAGCTTTAATACAGGGTGCTTGCTTATAGTATTGTCAATTTCTAATATTTACAGACACAATCTTCAAACTTAATATTTTTTTCAGGAAACAAAGGTTGCAATAAGCCAGACAAATCTTCTAATACAACAAATCGTTTGTTAGCAATGTTAAATATTTGTTTTTTATGTACATTTTCAAAATCAGGACAAACTGTACGATTCGTCGAAAAACGTTAATTTTTATACCCGTTACACAAAGTGTAAACGGGTATATTCAGTTTGTCCGAAAGTTTGCAACGCATTGAAAGAGACATCGGAGACCCCATAAAGTATATATATTATTGATCAGCTCGATGAGACGAATCGATTTAGCCATGTCCGTCTGTCTGTCCGTCTGTCTGTTGCGATGGCTGTTACTCGGAAAGTTTTAAAGATATTGACATGAAACTTGAAACTTAAGCTTTTTGTGCTCCTAGTTATTTTGTATACCAGAACCAAGGTGCCACGCCCATTTTTAGATATAGCCCCCATACAAACTTACCAATTTTTCGACTTTTTGTATGAAAATAGTTAGTATTTATAAATGCTTTTACTACAATATAGTGTAAAAATACTTCTAATGGCATCCAATATCAAAAGAATGTTGCCACGCCCATTTTCAGATATAGCCCCCATACAAACTTACCACTTTTTTTTCGATTTTTGTATGAAAATACGTATTATTTATGAATATATTTAATCCAAATAGGGTAAGAACACTTTTATGTCATCCAATGTCAAATCTAAGGCGCCACGCCCATTTTTATGTATAGCCTCCATACAAACTTACCGCCCATTTTCGAGTTTTTATATGAAAACATTTACTATTTCAAAATGAATTCAATTAAATTTGGTAAAATCAATTCCAATGTCCAAAAAGGTGAACACTTTCTATATGGTAAGGATCGGGCAAATATAACATAAAGCCTCCATACAAATTTGACCATCGTGAAATTTAATCTAAGCACCTGGTGAACATATAAACTATTAAAAGTGTTGTGTAACGGGTATTTCAGCTTCGGTTCCACCGAAGTTAACGTTTTTCTTGTTTCTTTTTTCCCATTGTAAATTGTGGTAACAAAACAACTGTTACTCACGTTTTGCGTCAAAATTTATGGTTCGTTCCGATGTCCAAAATCAAATTTTGTAAATTTTCGAAAAAAAATTCTCCTAACTACAAATATAGTTTAGCCCGCTTGAAACTTATAGTAATTTTTCTTTATATTAATAAGAATTTATGGTAAAAATTTGAGCAAAAAAAAAAAAAGGATGGTGTTTTTGAGAAAAATTGATTTCTTTATTTGTCGCCATTTTGTTAATTTTAAAGATTTTTAAAGAAGACAAAGTCACTTATAAGAATCTGCAAAAGAAATTCGATTATCTTAATTAGAAAAAAATGGCATACAAAACAATTTTTTCTTAACGTTTTTTAGTTTTAACGGAAAAAAATTGAAAAATTCATAGCTTCGCTAAAAATGATCATTTTCAAAATCGGTAAAATACGTGTCCCCTTATTTTCGATGAAGAATAATATATTCGCTGGTCAACTAAATCTAAAATTTAGACTTATCCGCCTGCCTGATTTGAAATGGATTTCGTCCTTAGTTGTTATATCCTTTTTTTCGAATAAAATACTTGTCCCGAGCTTTTGAGCTTCTTCGGACAGTTGGCCAATTCGTAACAAAGCGTTGGAAATAATTTCATTACCTTGAATTAAGAAATTGTGTATCGTTGGTGGCAGCTGACCAAAATTTGACACTCAAAAATGAGAAAACAACTCTGTTTTGTGATTTACCGTGCAACTTTGAGTTCAAATAACTCTCTTAGGGCATAACGGGGCGCAAAACTCCTTGGCGGACACCTATGTAGATATGTCACACATTTAATAAAGAAAGAATGGTTACGTTTGAAGCAACTTTTGCCTAGCTAAAGATAAAAATAACATCTTATTTCACAGGTACTTTTTATTTTAATTTTTTTCCCCTATATTTACTAAAAATTTTCGATTCAAAATATTTACGAAAATTGTTAAGGACTCAAATTAATTGTTTCTTTTTTCAAAAAATTAATTTTTGTTAATTTTTACGTGAAATTCTTCATCAAAAATGACAAAAAATTATACATTTTTAGTATTTCGATAAACGAAAACACAAAGTTTCAACTTTGACGTCATATTACAGGGTTTCTAATAGACATAGAGCCATAATTTTTATTTACTTTCACCATATATTGATTTGATTCCGCAACTCCAAAATTTGTGTTTTGAATTAATCGTCACTTTTGGGGTCGATCACCTCTGTGTGCAACGGAGCGACTTAATGTGAAAGAACCGTTAATTACACAGTTTTGCACAGAAAATGATTCGAGTATTGGATTAAGCTTATCTTATAGATTTTTTTATTTTCCGTTTGGCATGCGGGCGGTCAAGAATACTACCACAACAGGCTCAAATTGACGTAAAAGCTGTCTAAAGAGCGACTCCTCGAGGTGAGGTTGATCCGAGGGTGGTCACCAATGACGTAAAACAAAAAGCTAACCTTGTGAAACACACAAAAAAAGGGTACCAAATGAAATAATGGCTAGTCTAAACAGAAATACTCCAGGTGGCAGACACAGAGGTGGAAATCCACCCGTGGATAATTCCGCAAGGGCAAGGATTCTGGAGGCCCCAACTACCCCCCCCAAAACGATATAAGGATCACAGACATTACTGCTATCCAGGAAAGGCGATGTACTGAACACGGCTGCATAAACTTATCAACCTGATATCTACTACAGTGGCCATGAGAAGCAACACCTATTTGGATTTGGCTTCGTGGTTAGTAGAAACTACGCGTGCTCGTATCCAGGTTTACGGCTGTAGGTGAACGTCTCGACTCGACACACATCAGAAGTAAATTTTTCAACATTAGCCTTATATGTGTACACGCCCCGACAAATATTAAAGATGAGATGAATTCTATGAGCGTTTGAAAAGCCTGTTCGACCGCTGCATCAAGCATGAAATCAAAATTGTCATCGGTGATTTGAACGCACAAAGTGGGAGAGAAAAATTCTTTCGCCCTTCCATAGGAAAATTTAGACTACATGACACCACCAACAGTAATGTAGAAATCAATCGACTTTGCTGCGGGCAGAAACATGATCATAAGTAGTACCAGATTCACACATATCGACATCCTCAAGGAAACATGGCATAATGGCGACCTAAGTATCCGCACCCAAATAAATCACGTGATTGATGCCAGGCACTCTACTAGCGTGCTTAATGTTCGAGCGTACAGAGGTCCTAACAACGACTCCGGATTATTACCCCGATCTAACCAAGGTACTTACTAAACTCAGCATAGCACACGCCAAGCGACCACCATACAACGAAAGCTAGATGTTGGTAGGTTAAAGTCATAGGAGACTGCCGCTGCCTTCTTCACAAGGGTATAAACTGTATAAACGATCTCAAACTCATTAGCTACCGTAGCATTTGTTTCGGTCAGGCATTGAATCGTTAATTACTGACCACAGTTCTTGATGCACAAGTACATTTTTTCATTTGAATGCACCACGAGTCATAGTTGGACTCATCCAACTTGTCTATATTATAAATCGAACTCATCGTTTTATTTAATATTTTTATTTAAAGAACTTATCTTTATTTATTTCACACAGAAATATTTTTTTTCCTTTGTCACATTAACGCGTGCAATCCATATCACTTGTCAGGTATGCCCTTCTCGTAACCTCTGGGCCCATAACCTGTTGGAAAAACTAACGGAAGAGGCAATGCGCAGAGTAAAGTGATATGCGTAAATGAAAGACGTTTCAATGTGGAGTGATCTTAACGACTGACTTTATTAAAGAATAATAATTGAGATGTAACTTCATAAAGCTTATAAACTAAAGCTTTAATACAGGGTGCTTGCTTATAGTATTGTCAATTTCTAATATTTACAGACACAATCTTCAAACTTAATATTTTTTTCAGGAAACAAAGGTTGCAATAAGCCAGACAAATCTTCTAATACAACAAATCGTTTGTTAGCAATGTTAAATATTTGTTTTTTATGTACATTTTCAAAATCAGGACAAACTGTACGATTCGTCGAAAAACGTTAATTTTATACCCGTTACACAAAGTGTAAACGGGTATATTCAGTTTGTCCGAAAGTTTGCAACGCATTGAAAGAGACATCGGAGACCCCATAAAGTATATATATTATTGATCAGCTCGATGAGACGAATCGATTTAGCCATGTCCGTCTGTCTGTCCGTCTGTCTGTTGCGATGGCTGTTACTCGGAAAGTTTTAAAGATATTGACATGAAACTTGAAACTTAAGCTTTTTGTGCTCCTAGTTATTTTGTATACCAGAACCAAGGTGCCACGCCCATTTTTAGATATAGCCCCCATACAAACTTACCAATTTTTCGACTTTTTGTATGAAAATAGTTAGTATTTATAAATGCTTTTACTACAATATAGTGTAAAAATACTTCTAATGGCATCCAATATCAAAAGAATGTTGCCACGCCCATTTTCAGATATAGCCCCCATACAAACTTACCACTTTTTTTCGATTTTTTGTATGAAAATACGTATTATTTATGAATATATTTAATCCAAATAGGGTAAGAACACTTTTTATGTCATCCAATGTCAAATCTAAGGCGCCACGCCCATTTTTATGTATAGCCTCCATACAAACTTACCGCCCATTTTCGAGTTTTTATATGAAAACATTTACTATTTCAAAATGAATTCAATTAAATTTGGTAAAATCAATTCCAATGTCCAAAAAGGTGAACACTTTCTATATGGTAAGGATCGGGCAAATATAACATAAAGCCTCCATACAAATTTGACCATCGTGAAATTTAATCTAAGCACCTGGTGAACATATAAACTATTAAAAGTGTTGTGTAACGGGTATTTCAGCTTCGGTTCCACCGAAGTTAACGTTTTTTCTTGTTTCTTTTTCCCATTGTAAATTGTGGTAACAAAACAACTGTTACTCACGTTTTGCGTCAAAATTTATGGTTCGTTCCGATGTCCAAAATCAAATTTTGTAAATTTTCGAAAAAAAATTCTCCTAACTACAAATATAGTTTAGCCCGCTTGAAACTTATAGTAATTTTTCTTTATATTAATAAGAATTTATGGTAAAAATTTGAGCAAAAAAAAAAAGGTGGTGTTTTTGAGAAAATTGATTTCTTTATTTGTCGCCATTTTGTTAATTTTAAAGATTTTTTAAAGAAGACAAAGTCACTTATAAGAATCTGCAAAAGAAATTCGATTATCTTAATTAGAAAAAAATGGCATACAAAACAATTTTTCTTAACGTTTTTTTAGTTTTAACGGAAAAAATTGAAAAATTCATAGCTTCGCTAAAAATGATCATTTTCAAAATCGGTAAAATACGTGTCCCCTTATTTTCGATGAAGAATAATATATTCGCTGGTCAACTAAATCTAAAATTTAGACTTATCCGCCTGCCTGATTTGAAATGGATTTCGTCCTTAGTTGTTATATCCTTTTTTTCGAATAAAATACTTGTCCCGAGCTTTTTGAGCTTCTTCGGACAGTTGGCCAATTCGTAACAAAGCGTTGGAAATAATTTCATTACCTTGAATTAAGAAATTGTGTATCGTTGGTGGCAGCTGACCAAAATTTGACACTCAAAAATGAGAAAACAACTCTGTTTTGTGATTTACCGTGCAACTTTGAGTTCAAATAACTCTCTTAGGGCATAACGGGGCGCAAAACTCCTTGGCGGACACCTATGTAGATATGTCACACATTTAATAAAGAAAGAATGGTTACGTTTGAAGCAACTTTTGCCTAGCTAAAGATAAAAATAACATCTTATTTCACAGGTACTTTTTATTTTAATTTTTTTCCCCCTATATTTACTAAAAATTTTCGATTCAAAATATTTACGAAAATTGTTAAGGACTCAAATTAATTGTTTCTTTTTTTCAAAAAATTAATTTTTGTTAATTTTTTACGTGAAATTCTTCATCAAAAATGACAAAAAATTATACATTTTTAGTATTTCGATAAACGAAAACACAAAGTTTCAACTTTGACGTCATATTACAGGGTTTCTAATAGACATAGAGCCATAATTTTTATTTACTTTCACCATATATTGATTTGATTCCGCAACTCCAAAATTTGTGTTTTGAATTAATCGTCACTTTTGGGGTCGATCACCTCTGTGTGCAACGGAGCGACTTAATGTGAAAGAACCGTTAATTACACAGTTTTGCACAGAAAATGATTCGAGTATTGGATTAAGCTTATCTTATAGATTTTTTATTTTCCGTTTGGCATGCGGGCGGTCAAGAATACTACCACAACAGGCTCAAATTGACGTAAAAGCTGTCTAAAGAGCGACTCCTCGAGGTGAGGTTGATCCGAGGGTGGTCACCAATGACGTAAAACAAAAGCTAACCTTGTGAAACACACAAAAAAAGGGTACCAAATGAAATAATGGCTAGTCTAAACAGAAATACTCCAGGTGGCAGACACAGAGGTGGAAATCCACCCGTGGATAATTCCGCAAGGGCAAGGATTCTGGAGGCCCCAACTACCCCCCCAAAACGATATAAGGATCACAGACATTACTGCTATCCAGGAAAGGCGATGTACTGAACACGGCTGCATAAACTTATCAACCTGATATCTACTACAGTGGCCATGAGAAGCAACACCTATTTGGATTTGGCTTCGTGGTTAGTAGGAAACTACGCGTGCTCGTATCCAGGTTTACGGCTGTAGGTGAACGTCTCGACTCGACACACATCAGAAGTAAATTTTTCAACATTAGCCTTATATGTGTACACGCCCCGACAAATATTAAAGATGAGATGAATTCTATGAGCGTTTGAAAAGCCTGTTCGACCGCTGCATCAAGCATGAAATCAAAATTGTCATCGGTGATTTGAACGCACAAAGTGGGAGAGAAAAATTCTTTCGCCCTTCCATAGGAAAATTTAGACTACATGACACCACCAACAGTAATGTAGAAATCAATCGACTTTGCTGCGGGCAGAAACATGATCATAAGTAGTACCAGATTCACACATATCGACATCCTCAAGGAAACATGGCATAATGGCGACCTAAGTATCCGCACCCAAATAAATCACGTGATTGATGCCAGGCACTCTACTAGCGTGCTTAATGTTCGAGCGTACAGAGGTCCTAACAACGACTCGGATTATTACCTTGATCTAACCAAGGTACTTACTAAACTCAGCATAGCACACGCCAAGCGACCACCATACAACGAAAGCTAGATGTTGGTAGGTTAAAGTCATAGGAGACTGCCGCTGCCTTCTTCACAAGGGTATAAACTGTATAAACGATCTCAAACTCATTAGCTACGGCAGACAAACAGGTTTTTGGCTATACCAAACCATGGTACGATGAGGAACGACGCATTGCTACTGCAGAGAAGAATATACCACGGCAACGAACTCTTCAGGCGGGAGCATAACCAGCTGTTGATGAGCGATAAAGATAAAAACGGAGAGAGAAGAAACACCTGATCAGACGGAAGACAAGAGAACTGGAAAGGCTTGAGGTGGAGGATATTGAGGTGATGGGTAGCAGAAACCAGCCCTGAGGATTTTACCAAAAAATCAAACGTATGACCGATTGGTTATAAGCAAGGAGCTTCGTTCTGCAAGGATGAACAAGGAAACATGGTAAACGATGTCCAGGAATCACTAAGGCTATGGCTTCTTCTCTACCCTACTTGTGGGCGATGACAGGAATCATGCCATCAGCGGAGAAGATGAATATCTGGGACCCCCGACCGATGATGGGATTCCTGTGGAGCCACCACAATGGCTTAAAAACGAATTAACGAATTACCCGTAGAGTATGTATGCATCAACTCTTGTGCAAAATATAGACTGTTAAGCGTATGCCTAATGACTGGAACCTTATTGTCCTATGCCTAGTTTTTAGGGAAGTCTCCAGCAGTCCCCGCACACTATCACGGAATAAATCTCCTTCCAATCGCATATTAAATCGTATCTGGCGTATTGTGTAAAAGACTGAAACCGTACGTAGGAAGTATAGATGGGCGGTACCAGTGTGGTTTCTGGCCGAATAAGTCAACTATTGACCCGATATTCACACTACGCCAAATCCTTTAGAAGTTGGTATACCTGCAAAAATCGTTCGCCTCGTATGACGACGCTAACAAACTTCGACTACCTGGGCACAGATATATACAGCAACAACAACACCAGTCAGAAAATTAAACGAAGAGTCACTCTGGCTTAACGTAGCTATTTTTATCTCGGTAAGGAAATGCGAAGTAGAGTTCTGTCCTGATGTATGACTCAGAAGCGTATGTCATGACAGAATCGAATAAGTCGGCGTTGGGCATATTTGAGAGAAAGATACTTCGGAGAACTTTGGTCAAGTTAGATTTGGAAAGAAATCCGTTTACGCACGAACTATGAGCTGTCCAAGGCTGGTCACCTGTGTCGAATGGATACAGAGGCTCCAACAAGAAAAGTTTATAAGCAAGACGTGAACCAAATAAGAGGGAACGTCCGCCGCTACGTTGGGAGGACCAGATCTTGAAAGACCGCAAGAATGATATCCCAAATTGGTATATTGTAGCACTGGATTACAACCTTTGGTGCGAAGCCTTCCGTGCTGTTAAGGCCAAAAATTGGATGGAGCGCAACTTATATATTTTTTAGTTTTTTTTTTATTGCTTAGTTTGGGATTTCTATCAATTCAGATTCATCTGATATACAATATATGAACAAAAATAGTCAAAAACAGTTAGTTTTGAACTTTTAAACCCAGTTTCTACATAACCTCGGCGTGATTACAATTTTTTTGGCTAGATTCCAATGCAGCAATGAAAAATCTATAAGATAATTCTAGTGCAATTTTAGAACAAAAAAGTAATATTTTGTCGATCTGTTTAATCAAAAATGTATACGATCGAAATAGTAGCAACTGATCAATTTACATTTACAGCGAAATATTTCATACGTATTTTTGATTGCTACAGCGGATATTATGAATTTTAGCAGGTTCAAGGTATGTTCAAAGAAACGTTTATATAGTCTATTTTCAATAAGAAAAGTAACATTAACAACATAAATGCAGAAAAATGAAAAATGGAAAGGCAGCGGAGACAGCGCAGTTTCATTGTCCGCCACGACAACTCATCAGCCCGCTTCAGTGCTATAATTTGTGTTTTTTATTTATAGCTGACCGATCCGGAAATCTAACTCATGAAGTACAAACCATGACTTACAATTTTTTACAAATTATATCCATATTTCACTGTAATGGCGATATTGGAGTTAGATAAAGGTCCACAAGCCATACGACACATTCCAACAGCAGACGAACTGTTGAAGTCAAAAATAATTTTAAATATAAAAGAGGCAGTTGGCGATCAAGTAAGAATGCAAGGATTTGGATAGGCCCAAAGGAAACAGAAGCAATGAAGAAACCAAGATCGTTTGTTATGGAGACTAATGATGGCATAGTTTTTTGACGAATCACAAGTCAGCTACATAGAACCAGTACACTACAAACAGCCTGGGCTATTGCTGGCCAGTACAGGGTCGTCTCTGCATCAGCCTGGGGCAGGTTAGCCAGCATTGGGTCGTCTCTGCAACAGCCTGGAACATTTGAAGACCAGCACTAGGTCCTCTTTGCATCAGCTTAGGATATGTTAGTCAGCATTGGTTCGTCTCTGCTTCAGCTTGAGACAGTTACTGACCAGTACTGGGTCGTCTCTGCATCAGCCTAGGACAGCTGCTGAGCAGTACTAGCTTATCTAACGACCAGTGAGAAGTCAAAGATAAAATGACTTACTAAGTTTGGGCATAAAAATGTTGAACACAAGGCTTGGCCCAGTCAGCTAAAATGTCGAGCAATTTCAAAAGACGAGAGGCTTCAAATTCAAACCCATTAACAAGTCAAATATTTAATTATAATTAAAACGCAAGTTTGTTGTTATAATTTAACTGAAGAACTATTACTTTTCAATTTATTCAATTTATAATAATTAACAAAAAAATACATAAGTTCAACAAAAACTTGGTCAAAACTATATTAAATTTGATCCAGTTGTTTTGAATTGATTCAAAGAAATCAAATTAAATGACGAAAGAAAAGTTCAACTTCCACGATGCATCGCGATAACACTTGAGTTATGGAAAATGAATCCTTTTTTTTTTGTTTTTTTTTTTAATGATATTAATACCAATATTAACAAAAAAATCTTGAAAACCATTTTTGGTATACCAATTAGTGTACCAAGAAGGGTATACCATATATCAAGCCATTATTGCTTAGATAACCTTGTCGTCAAATGTGGCTTAATGATTGTCCCACATGAGTCGATAGTGGTTGGTGCACAAAAGTTGGTCATTAATTGATCCACATAGGTCGGTCAACAACAGTCTCTTATGAGCTGGTCCCAGCTGATGCGGAGTCGACCCAGCGTTGGTCGGCGACTGTCCAGGCTGTTGCCGGACGCGTCAGTTTTTGTAGGACATTGTAATGTAAAAATGTTCAGTACCGCTGAGTTATAACATATAATGTAGTAAGTATACAACTATATGTATTATTGCTACTCGTATGAAATGTTTAATAAATGCTAGATAAAGGCATTTATAAGTGGAGTCGCATATAAACCACTGAATAAATACGACGCATAAAACTATACTGCTGACGAATATTTATATTATATTAAACAGTTATCAAAGGATAACACACCACTCAAGATAAAATAAAATTGGAGTTCAAAGTAGATCACGCATTGAATTCGTCAGTAGAGAGCTTTCGGGGTCGATGATTACGAATCCGATATCAGATTTTCAAAATTTCAAATAGCGGATTCAATATTATTTAAATTCATCGAATGTACTTGAACACGTCACTCTTTGGTTTCTTAAGGTCGCTGACCAGATTTTAAGAAATCGTGCATTTTTTGTCACACACCTATTGACCTACGCTCAAAATCCCCAGCTGGAAACAATATAGTCATTGTTTAAACTGTGATAGCAAGACTAAATTTGGCATGAGCAGAATAAGAGTAAAATGAAATCTAAAAGTGAGAAATTGTAATTCATAGAGGCTGCGTTAGGTATTGTTTTACCTAACGCAGCCTCTATGACCTCAGCGACCTTAAAAACCAAAGAGTGACGTGTTCAAGTAAATTCGATGAATTTAAATAATATTGAATCCGCTATTTGAAATTTTGAAAATCTGATATCGGATTCGTAATCATCGTAATCATGCTGAGTTTTTTTCAACCGCTTACTGCAACAGCAAGAGATTACGAACTACGAAAAATACACATAGTTTAGTGGAGTTCTTGAAGATGTTAATGGGTTGAAGAAATTAGAAACAGTAAACTGTGGATAAATTATAAAAATTTCTAGACATAAGTCAATCTTAATACGATGGCAAACCTTGCAATGGGGCACCACATATAATTACACACAACCGAAGATCGCAAAAACACATTACAAACATCGTCAACATGGGTAGATGGAACGGTTGTCCTAACTACGCCACGCACATCGTCGGTGACAACGATTCACATTGCACGTGCGCCATCCGTATCTACTGCGCCATAATCACGTAAGCTAAAAAAGCAAGAAAAGGCATTCTATTGTACGTATGGTCGCTTCTACAGGCTATAAACTGTAGGATATGTAAGGGCAACACAATAAAACAAGTTCAAGCTATACATACCTCGTCTACTACCATGTTAACCTGACATTTTTTTTGTGTGGCTGTGTTATTATTTATATCTACAAAATTTAAAATACAAAATATGATGACACTAGAATGTTAAACCGGACTGCAACTGCGTCCGAAATGAACCACAAACATATCTACTCGAAATGTCGTTCTCATCAAGGACTCAAGTATGCCACCAGCTGGATGTCCTAAAAAGGTGAAACTGGGGAGACGACACGGACAATTACCAAGATAGTAATATTACATTTAGAAACCTAGTTTCATGGCGTGCCAGAATACTAAGGAATGATTTGCACTCTAATTTGTTTTGTAATGTCAGAAGTTTTATTGTGTATTTTGTAAATATTTAATTGTTGCTTTTTAAACACAAAATATAAATAATGAACTAAAAATTATAAAGTTGTCTTATTTATAGTTAACGAAGCGAGACGAACTACATATGTCTCAGGCACCTCAGTCTGAACGATATTTGTGCGGTAGGCACACAGAAAGTGTTTTAGTGTTTCTTTTGCTTCTTTTTCCTTGCAGCTTCTGCAGTACCTATTTGGCCGCATGATCCCCAATGAGTCAAATTATAAAGAAAAACGTCCGAAAGCATAGAACGGCGTAAAACTTGGGTTGAAAGATAAATAAGTTTCAAAGGATCAGTACAGGGCGGAACGTCAAAGGATCAATATGGGGCGCCTAAGTCTAAAGGAAATAGCAACGCACGGGCTTATCAAATTCTATAGCCCAACGCTTTATGTTATTAAAAGTAAAGATTAATTTATGGTCCATTAGAGTACCCAAAATCGCAAAAACTAAACCTCCTATCCTATACATATATACGAGTATATATATATATATTTTTTTTTTTTTCGTAGACTACTCTCGCCGGAACTCGTTCCTCATAGTTACATTTGAAAACATTTAAATTAAGAAAGTTGGCCACACACCATTTATGCATATTAGATTGCACTAGACTAGGCTAAGAACTATTCAAGTACTAGCCACATATATGTATATATATATATATACTTTTTTTTTTTTTCGTAGACTACTCTCGCCGGAGCTCGTTCCTCATAGTTACATTTGAAAACATTTAAATTAAGAAAGTTGGCCACACACGATTTATGCATATCAGATTGCACTAGACTAGGCTAAGAAGCATGAGTGTGTCGGAAAGTTCAATCGCTATTTAAAGAAACATTTACTGTGTTAGACTAGACTTGGCTAAGAAGCATGAGTGTGTCGGAAAGTTCAATCGCTATTTAAAGAAACATTTACTGTGTTAGACAAGCAATTACACAGTGCAATAAAATAACAGCTAAATACACCTGACTTCCTACAAGGTGTAGGTATGCTTCGTATGCTCGCAAGAATACATTAACAATGTTAACGTAATTCTCACATGTGTGTTTGCATCACTGTTTGATTTTATTAGTCGAGTAGTCAATCTCTTCAATAACATGCACTTTATGAATACCAACATTTATTTGATATTTTAAAATAAAAAAATAAAACTTTTCCAAGTTTGTTCGATGAAAAATTATAACATTCTGGTCCAACCACTAAATATAGGTATACAGTTTAAAGCTATATTCATCCCCTTTCCAAAACATTTTTGATTTTAAAAATCGGTCTTAAAATGTCTGAGTAATTAATAATTTCGTGTTCAGAGTCAAATTGTTTTTGGGTTTAAGAAATAAAAATATTTTGAGGTCTATTCGACTATATTTGAAACCTACTTTACCCCTGTGGTGTGCGGGCTGTCAAGAATACCACCACAGCAGGCTCAGCTTGACTTAAGAGTCGTCTAAAGAGACAACCCCTCAGGATGAGGTTGGTTTCGCAGGGTGTTGGTCCCTCAACAGGAAAAAAACTTAAAACCAATTGATCACACGAACCATGGATAAGACGGCTAGAAGAAACAAAACTACTCCAGGTGGCACACACACAAGTGAAAATCCACCCGCGGTGAACTCTGCGGCAGGGGCATGGATTCTACCGTTAAATCTGCTACTCACCATAACAAACCCCGGAAAAGATTTAAGGAACACGATTTAAAAATATGCACCTGGAACGTCCGATCCCTTAACAGGGATGGTGCAACTGAACAACTGATTGACACTCTTGACAGATTTAAGGCTGATATTACAGCCATCTAGGAAATGCGATGGATTGGAAACGGACACCTAGAAAAAGCCACCTGCGACATCTACTACAGTGGCCATGAGAGCCAACGCATATTTGGATGTGGTTTCGTGGTTAGTATTAAACTACGTGGTCTCGTCTCCAAATTTACAGCAGTAGACGAGCGCCTTGCCTCGATACGCATCAAAGCTAAGTTCTTCAACATTAGCTTAATACAGGGTTTTCCAACTTTAAATTATAAAGTAAATTGAAATAAAGCACACTTAGAATTCGAATTTCGATGAAACTTTTATTTCAAATTAAAGTTTGATTTATGCCATTATGTGTGAAATACAACATCATTGAAATGTTCACCTAGGGCTTCCTCGCGCACCTTGATCCGGAACAGGTAATTTTCGATGACTTTTCGGCACATATGAGGCAGTATCTCGGCCATAACTTCACGAATGTTGTCTTTCAAATGTTGAAGAGTTTGCGGAGAGTCGGCATAGACACGGTCTTTCGCATAACCCCACAAAAAATGTCTAACGGGTTCAAATCGCATGATCTGGACGGCCAATTGGCATCACCAAAACGCGAAATTATGCGTCCCTCAAATTTCGTTCGCAATATGGCCATGTTCGGTCGTGTTGTGTGGCACGTGGCGCCGTCCTGCTGAAACCACATGTCATCCGTATCCATATCTTCAATTTGTGGCCAAAGAAAATCGGTTAACATGCGGCCATAGCGCTCACCAATCACAGTTACCGTCTCGCCGTCGTCATTTTCAAAGAAATACGGCCTGATGACTCGTTCACCCAATCGACGTATGCCCGACGCATTGTGCGATGCTAAAACGATCCATATTGTAAAATGGCAGATATTCAACTAACGATATGACGCTTTGGTTTACAGCTATGTCAGACGGTTGTCAGCGCAGGGCTGCATACTTTCGGAAATGGAAAACCGAAATGGAAAACCCTGTATGTGTACACGCCCCGACATTGGATAAAGACGATTCGTAGAAAGATGAATTTAATGAGCGGTTAGAACAACTTTACGATCGCTGCCCCAAGCATGACATCAAAATTGTCATCGGTGATTTCAACGCCCAAGTTGGGAGAGAAGAAATCTTTTGCCCGACCATCGGACAATTCAGCCTACATAACACCACCAATAACAATGGAGAAAGGCTAATCGACTTTGCCGCGGGCCGCAACATGGTCATAAGTAGCTTCAACACCTCGACATCCACAAGGCAACTTGGCGCGGTGGCCTCAACCGCACCCAAATAGACCACGTGCTAATCGATGCCAGACATGCATCGAGTGTGATTAATGTACGAGCAAACAGAGGTCCCAACATCGACTCGGACCACTATCTTGTTCTAGCCAAGGTACGTACCAGACTTAGTACAGCACACGCCAAGCGAGCTACCATACAACGAAAGCTAGATGTTGATAGGCTAAACTCGCAGCAGACCGCCGCTGCCTTCTCAACAAGGGTCACTCAACTGCTTAGAGAGACCACTCCGGCATCCGACTGTATAAACGATCAGTGGAAGCATGTCTCCAGCTCATTAAGTACGGCTGCCAAAGAGGTTGTTGGTTATACTAGACCTCGGAGGCAAACCTGGTACGATGGGGAGTGTCGCACTGCAACGGTAGAAAAGAACATTGCCTATAAGCGAACTATGCAATCGGGTGCAATACGAGCTGTTGTTGAACAATATCGAGAAAAACGGTGAGATGAAAAACGCATTTTCAAACGCAAAAAGAACGACCTAGAAAGGCCTGAGCTGGAGGAAGGTGAGATGATGTGCGACAGAAATGAGGCTCGAAAATTCTCTCAAATAAATGAAGCGCGAACAGTTGATTCGATGTATGCATCAACTCTTACGCAAAATATGGACTGATGAATGCATGCCCAGCGATTGTGCTCTGTCCAATCCTTAAGAAAGGAGACCTCGCAATCTGCGCAAACTATCGCGGTATAAGTCTCATACAAATCGCGTACAAAATTCTATCTGGTTTACTGTGCAATAGGCTGAAACCGCACGTAGCAAGCACTGTTGGACAATACCAGTGCGGTTTTAGACCGAAGAAGTAGACCACCGACTCCATATTCACGCTGATCCAGCTCCTGGAAAAGACCAAGGAGATGCATATCGACACACACCACCTTTTCGTCGATTTCAAAGCCGCTTTCGACAAGCCAATTAGATCAAAGTTCTTTAAAGCATTGACATAACTTGGGATCCCTGCAAAAATCATTCGCCTCTGTATGATGACGCTGACAAACACTCAAAGCGTTGTCAGGGTCGGTAAACATCTCTCCGACCCCTTTGACACCAAGAGAGGCTTTAGACAGGGAGATGCGTTGTCGTGCGACTTCTTCAATCTCTTGTTGGAGTATATACTACGCAAATGCCCACACGTCGATTGGACGAGCAACATTTTCTTAAAAGAAACAACGCTACTCGCGTATGCCGATGATATTGACATAATCGGAAAAAGCCACGTACGGTGAGCTGGGCTTTCAACGATATTGAAGAGAATTCCCGCAAGATGGGAGTGGCGGTGGACGAAAGTAAGACGAAGTACTTGGTGTCCTCTCGCAAATCAATAACACGACCTAAGGATTCTGTGACTATGGAGAATTTCACCTTCGACGTTGTATAAAACTTCGTCTACTTATGAAATTAGACGAAGAATTACTCTGACTA
Source organism: Leucophenga varia (assembly GCA_018903435.1). Classification (NCBI taxonomy): domain Eukaryota; kingdom Metazoa; phylum Arthropoda; class Insecta; order Diptera; family Drosophilidae; genus Leucophenga; species Leucophenga varia. The sequence continues at coordinate 93,551 of JAEIFJ010001226.1, read as the reverse complement.
ACCGATGCTACTTTGGTCTCGGTGGGCAAATGAGGAGTAGAGTTTTATCCAGAAAAACGAAAATCAAACTCTACAAGACGCTGATTATCCCAGTCCTGTTGTATGGCGCAGAACATGGGTCATGTCAGAGGCTGACAAATCGGCGTTGGACACATTTGAGAGAAAAATTCTTCGTAAAATCTTTGGCCCTGTCAGAGTGGACAACGATTACCGTACTCGCATGAATCACGAGCTGTACCAGCTATATGATATGATGACATCGATATAGTCAGGCGCATCAGGTATAGACGATTGCACTGGGCTGGACACGTGCTTCGAATGGATGAAGACGCTCCGGCGAGAACGGTACATGATAAAAACTTTAACAAAATCAGAGGGGGCACGACAGCGGGGAAGACCGCCGCTGCGTTGGAAGGATCAAGTTCTGGAGGACGTCCGGAAGATCGGGGTCCAGTATTGGTATCGAGTGGCAATGAACTATAACATCTGGGTTAATACGCTTCGTGATGCCCAGGCTGACCAAAAGCTGTAATGGCAATATATATATATATAACTATGTAGGAAGTCGGGTGTATTTAACTCTTTTTGTTGTCGCACTGTGTTATTGAACAATACTCTTTTAGTTTAACGTGTAAGATAGGACAGCAACGAATTAATATTAACTAAATGTTATAAATAATGTTTTACTTAATATCTTAAATTTTCAGGTTGGTCCAAGAGGAAATGAGTGCTCTCGCTCATATGGCGGAGCAAATTAACTCACGTTTAACAAACAACAACAGTAGAGATGACGGTTCTGTTGGAATAAATTCAGTAAATAGTGATTTACAACAACAAACTAACGAATCAATGGATTTGGATAATTTATTCGCATTTTTAAGCGAAGTGACACCGAGCTCAGGAACCAACCCGTTGTTCGATGAAATAAGCGATAAAATGGATAATCTTGTGCAAGATCTAGATGAAGAAGTAAGTACAAAAAAACACTTATTAACTTTATAACTAACTAGAAAACTATAGATCCGAAAAAACTATACTAAAATAAATAGGAAAACATATTATCTTCGGTGGAACCGAAGCCTTTATACTCGTCTCACCAAGTATTTAACAATCTACTTTAATAAACGTATGGCCATCAGTGGCGTAGTTTGCCTTTCGCAAAGGGGGCGGATAGGATCTTTAAGCATTTTGCACCAAATATCTATCAAAAATCCAACCGGCTGATTGAAGGTTATAAGCTCGGAGTCGTTTTCTGCGAACGCGAACATCTAAACATTATAACAGGTATTCAGAAATCTCTAAGGTTATGGAGGAACCACTTCTCCATTCATAGCGGACACCCTGTAGCTCCACAGAGTCATGTTTATCTGATTAATTAAAATTTGAATAACAAAAAACGGGGAGCTACTTTAAGACCAGCGGCTAGTACTTGAATAGTACGCACCAACTTTTATGCAAAATATGGACTAGTCATGCATACCCTGCGATTGCTGCTTTACTGTTCTGTGCCCAGTTTTAAAAAAATTGGACCCTGCAATCTGCACCATTTATCTTAAAATAAGTCTTCTTCCAATGACACAAAATTCTATACCAAATGTTGAGCACATATCAGACTATGAGAGATGGAGCCTGAACATTTAGACTTCTTCAATCTCGTATGAACTAAAAGTACATTACTTCGTATAGAGAGGGAGCAGTCTCGTGAAACCATTTTCGAAGCGTTTTCAAATTAGGTTCTTTAAAGAGCCTAAATTAGGAACAATTTTTTGGACGATTTGTAAATTTTACTTATAAAAAAATCCTAATTGGACGAATTTCGAAGTGTTAATTTTTACAGCTCTTTAAACGCTTTCACCATTCTGAACATTCATAATTTGAACTGTCAATAGAATCTTAATTTATTTTAGTTTCAACTGGAATAATTTTTTGAGCATTTAAATTCCAACCAATTTGTAATTATTATTCATTCAAATGCTTTCAAAAGTCCTGTTAATAGAGTTTATTAGGAGTCTTATGTATATTAGTTGCGCTACAGCCGATTGTCGGCCTTGGCAGCACGTAAGGTTTGGCACCAGCGGTTGTAATCCAGTGCCAGACGATACCAGTTTGGGATACCGATCCTGCCGATGTCCTCTAGGACCTGGTCCTCCCAACGCAGAGGCAAAAGTCCTCTCTACCGCGCACCTCCGATTTGATTCACGTTTCTGACACATGTGACCAGCCCAAGACAGCCTTTTTTATTGGATGTTCCTGACTTTGTCGATATCGGTATATTGCTAGCACAGCTCATCGTTCGTGAGCATACGGATGTCATTTTCCACTCTAACGTGACCAAAGATACTCCGAAGTATCTTCCTCTCAAATACGCCCCACGCCGACTTATTGGATTCTGTCATGACCCATGCTTTTGAGCCATACATCAGGACAGGCATTATCAGCGTGTTGTAGAGTTTAATTTTTGTTTCTCTGTACAGAGCACTATTTCATTTGCTTACCGATACCAAAATAGTTACGGTTGGCAAGAGTGATTCATCGTTTAATTTCCTGACTTATGTGGTAATTGTCGGATCAATGGTTGACTTCATCGGCCTGAAACCCCACTGGAATTATCCAACTATATTTCCTACGTGTGGTTTCAGCCTTATATTTCTGTCTGTATATTTCTTCTCTTCCAACTTGTGCGTTGAAATCACCGATGACAATTTTGATGTCATACTAACATTAACATTTGTTGGGGCGTATACACATATAAGGCTAATATTGAAAAATTTAGCTCTGTTGCGTATCGAGGCGAGACGTTCATCTACAGCTGTGAACCTGGAGACGAGTATACGTAGCTTATTACAATCTACGAAGCCGCATCCAAATATGTGTTGCCTCTCATGGCCACTGTAGTAGATGTCACAGGTCGATGAGGTTTATGGCACCGTAACCAGTCCATCGCATTTCCTGGATAGCAGTAATGTCTGCTCTGAAGTTGTCAAGAGAGGTAATGAGTTTTTCTATTGCACCATCTCTGATAGGGTTCGGACATTTCAGGTGCACATCGGTATAACGTGATCCTTATATCGTTTTCGGGGTTTGTCATGTTTTTTTGCTCTAACGGTAGTTGGGGCCTTCAGAATCCTTGCCCCTGCCATGGAAAATTCCACAGGTGGATTAACACCTCTGTGTCTGCCACCTGGAGTACTTCTGCTTAGACTAGCCATTATTGCATTTGGTACACTTTTTCCTGTGTTTGTTTCAAGTGATTATTTTTTGTTTTCGTCGTTGGTAACCACTCCACCGACCAATCTCACATCGAGGAGTCGCTCTTTCGACGGCTCTCACGTCAAGCTGAGCCTGCTGTGGTGGTATTCTTGACCGCTCACCACACGGGTGGTTTGATCGTAGATCTATTGTATCTCAGTTTCGTATTACCTTTGTATTTTGAGCTACATACTTTTTAAGAAGGGTACGAACAATTGTGGACTTACAAAATATTACAATATAAAGTATTACTATATATTTTTAGTTTAGATAAAATTTTGTTAAACTAACTATGCTATATTATGATATCAAAGATAATAAAAAACGTAAAATAATAATATATATTATATAGAAAAGTATATGCTTGTTTAACTTATCTTTATAAATAACTACATATATGGCCGTTACAGCTTGTGGTAAGCCTGGGCTATTAACCCAGGTGGTATTGTAAAATGCCACTCGATACCAATTCTGGATCTCGATCTTCCCGACTTCCTCCAGGACCTGATCCTTCCAAAGCAGCGGCGGTCGTCCGCGCTGTCGTGCCCCTCTGATGTCGTTCACGTTTTTGTCGTACACCGTTCTCGCTGGAACTTCTTCATCCATTTAAAGCACGTGACCAGTCCAGTGCAATCGTCTATACTTATTGCGCCTGACTATATCGATGTCGTTATATAGTTGGTACAGCTCGTGGCTCTTGCGAATACGGTACTCGTTGTCTCCTCTGACAGGACCAAAGATTTTTGAAAGAGTGTTCGAGTGTTCCCGATTTGTCACCCTCTCACATGACTCATGTTTCTGCGCCAAACATCAGGACTGGGATAATCAGCGTCTTGTAGAGTTTGATTTTCGTTGTTCTGGATAAGACTCTACTTGGCATTTGCTTACCGAGATAAAAGTAGCATCGGCTAGCCAGTGTAATTCTTCGTTAATTTATAGGCTGGTGTTATTGTTCTTGTGTTTTTGAGAGCCCAAATAGACGAAGTTTTCTACAACGTCGAAGGTGAAATTCCCTATAGTCACAGAATCCTTAGGTCGTGTTATTGATTTGCGAGAGGATACCAAGTACTTCGTCTTACTTTCGTTCACCGCTAGTCCCATCTTGCGGGAATTCTTTTCAATATCTTTAAAAGCCCAGCTTACTGTACGTGGATTTTTGCCGATTATGTCGATAGTTTCTTGTAAGAAAATGTTCCGCGTCAAATCGACGTGTCGGCATTGACGTAATGTATACTCCAACAAGAGATTGAAAAAGTCGCACGACAACGCATCACCCTTTCTGAAGCTTCTCTTTGTGTCAAAGGGGTCGGAGAGATTTTTACCGACCCTGACAACGCTTTGAGTGTTTGTCAGCGTCATTATACAGAGAGGAACGATTTTTCAAGGGATATGTTCAGTCAGTGCTTTAAAGATATTTGATCTTATTGGCGTGTCGAAAGCGGCTTTGAAATCGACGAAAAGGTGGTGTGTGTCGATATGCATCTCCTTGGTCTTTTCCAGGAGCTGGCTCAGCGTGAATATGGAGTCGGTGGTCTACTTCTTCGGTCTAAAACCGCACTGGTATTGTCCAACAGTGCTTGCTACGTGCGGTTTCAGCCTATTGCACAGTAAACCAGATAGAATTTTGTACGCGATTTGTATGAGACTTATACCGCGATAGTTTGCGCAGATTGCGAGGTCTCCTTTCTTAAGGATTGGACAGAGCACAATCGCTGGGCATGCATTCACCAGTCCATATTTTGCGTAAGAGTTGATGCATACATCGAATCAACTGTTCGCGCTTCATTTATTTGAGAGAATTTTCGAGCCTCATTTCTGTCGCACATCATCTCACCTTCCTCCAGCTCAGGCCTTTCTAGGTCGTTCTTTTTGCGTTTGAAAAGGCGTTTTTCTTCTCACCGTTTTTCTCGATATTGTTCAACAACAGCTCGTATTGCACCCGATTGCAGGGTTCGCTTATAGGCAATGTTCTTTTCTACCGTAGCAATGCGACACTCCTCATCGTACCAAGTTTGCCTCCGAGGTTTAGTATAACCAACAACCTCCTTGGCCGCCGTACTTAATGAGTTGGAGATATGCTTCCACTGATCGTTTATACAGTCGGATGCCGGAGTGGTCTCTCTAAGCAGTTGAGTGACCCTTGTTGAGAAGGCAGCGGCGGTATGCTGCGAGTTTAGCCTACCAACATCTATCTTTCTTTGTTTGGTAGGTTGGCGAGAACAAGATAGTGGTCCGAGTCGATGTTGGGACATCTGTTTGCTCGTACAATAATCACACTCGATGCATGTCTGGCATCGATTAGCACGTGGTCTATTTGGGTGCGGTTGAGGCCACCGCGCCAAGTTGCCTTGTGGATGTCGAGGTGTTGAAGCTACTTATGACCATGTTGCGGCCCGCGGCAAAGTCGATTAGCCTTTCTCCATTGTTATTGGTGGTGTTATGTAGGCTAAATTTTCCGATGGTTGGGTGTAAAATTTCTTCTCTCCCAATTTGGGCGTTGAAATCACCGATGACAATTTTGATGTCATACTTGGGGCTTCGTTCTAAGCGCTCATAGAATTCATCGTTCTTCACATCATTTCATTTCACATCGTTTCCAATCCATCGCATTTCCTAGATGGCTGTAATATCAGCCTTTAATTTGTCAAGAGTGTCAATCAGTTGTTTAGCTGCACCATTAAGGTATCGGACGTTCCAGTGCATATTTTTAAATCGGTTTGTTATCGTGACTAGCAGATTTAACGGTAGTTGGGACCTCCAGAATTCATGTCTGCCTGGAGTAGTTTTCTTTCTTCTAACCGTCTTATCCATGGTTCGTGTGTTTTTATGGTTTTAAGATGTTTTACGGTTGAGAGGCCAACACCCTGCAAACCAACCTCATCCTGAGGGTTGTCTCTTTAGACGACCTCTTAAGTCAAGCTGAGCCTGCTGTGGTGGTATTCTTGTGGTATAACTGAATAGTAATTAGTCAAATTTGCCTGTTTGAGTACAACGCTTAGGGGTACGAACTAATTATGTTTAAGGCTTATATTATTAATTACTCCACTACTAAATACATATATATATTTTTATACTCCACATAGTGCGAAGGGTCGGAATAAAGGTACCACACCCATTTTGAGGTATATACCGAATACACACCCACCGTCCATATTTGAGTTTTTTTTTTTTTGAAAAAAACACTTCTAATATCATCCAATGACAAAACCAAGGTGCCAAGGTATAGCAGCCATATTAACTTGCCGCCTGTTTTCGAACTTTTTATATAAAAATAGTTATTATTTATTAATGTATTTAGCCTAAAGCGCGCACAATAGAAATATGCGATTATTCTATTATTTGATTCTGATATGAAATTTATTTTTTTCAAAAGTTAAGAGAGTTAAAAATATCATATTAAGAAATATCACATTAAACAAAAAAGATTCTCCTTAAAAATTGCTTAACAAGGTAGGCCAAAATAAATAGAAATAGAAATGGACTCTTATCATTTACTATTTACTATACATTTCATATCTTCAAATCCCACACTAATTCCCTTAACTGCAAAGTGGCATGACCGGTAGCTAAGCGATGAGTTACATCCCTATTCCATGAAGGAGGTCGAGCGTAATCTATATCCCTAAAGCGCGGAAAAGGGATCGTCTGCAGTGGAATTATCCACGGGTGGTTTAACCCCTTTGTTTCTGGCACCTGGAGTATTTCTGTTTAGACTAGCCAATATTACATTTTTTGGTGTACTTCTTTTCTGTGAGTGTTCACGTGGTTACTAATTTTTCGGCGGAGGGGACAGCCCTTAGACCAACCCTACATCAAGGAATCACTCTTGAGACGGGTCTTGAATGGTCAGCCTGTTGTGGTGGTATTCTTGACCACTCGACATCAAGCTAGAACAACCAATCCCAAAATGATTCTAAGGTTCATAAGAAGTCTAGGTTTATATCAAGTCATTTAATTAACAGGGACTATAATAGATCCTTTAGGTCCCAACATCAATAACAATAATCATTTATTAATGTAATATTTTCTGTTATTCCAATGTCCACTTAGTGAACACTATTGCTATGGTAAGGATCGGGCTAATATAACTGAAAGTCTCCATAAAAATTTTACCAAATTTATCGTGAAATTTGATCTAAGTACCTGGTGAACATATAAACTATTAAAAGCTTTGTGTAACGGATATTTCAGCTTCGGTTCCACTGAAGTTAACGTCTTTGTTGGTCTTACATCAAAATAATGTTTAACCTAAACATTTTTTCATTGTGACATCTGTTTAAATAATTGTGTTTATAAACATGAGAAAATTATAACTTTAAATAATAAAATTGACTTCAAATTTTAATTACAATTATTTTCTTTTTTGACTAGATTGGATCTTTTAATAATAGAGAATCGGAGATAGATAATATTAATAAATTTAATCCAAACAAAGGAATTCCAACGCTACCAGAACCTACAATGCCTCCACCGCCTCCACCACCAAATGCTGACAATTTAGATATTGTGGGCGAAGTCAAAAAACTAAATCCTGAACCAATATATGAAGCAGTTATTCAGCCAGAAAATAGTACATTACAGACAATATCTACTAAAAAACGTGAAATGGCTGTGAACAAAAAATTTACCTTATACATGGAGGATATTAGCACAGTCAACAACGGTTTAAAGGTCAATGAAGGTGTAATTGATAATATGCAAGCAAATCCTTTATCACCTACTGAAATCATTACCAAAGTTCAGCCAAGGATGCAAGATCAGAATAATGAACGTGAACAACGCCGAAGACATAGGGTTGAAAGAAAATTACAAGAAATGCACCACAACAATGGAGAAATACAAAAGGATGTCTTTAACAATGATATCTACTTTGACATTTTGGAATTCGTCGAAAACTATTTTAACAAACATGAGCGCACTCCAGAAGGAACAATTATACAAACATTGACACGGAAAAGCAAAAAAAATACAGACTTAGTTCCAAAATATGAAATGATAACCTTTGCAAGAAACGATAAAATACCTACGTCTCATGTTCATATGTACGATCCTGAAAATGTTGTGCTGGCATGTGCAATTTTTAGGGTAAGTAAAAAACATTTAATTATACATCGTATATATATATTCTTGATTAACACGACGAGACGAATCGACCAAGCCCTGTCCGTCCGTCTGTCTGTCTGTCCGTCTGTTGCGAGTTAATTCATTCGCTCAGTTTTAAAGATATTGGGCTGAATGTTAAAATTCAGAATGAGACGCCCACTCTGATGTATAGCCCTAATACAAAATAACCGCCCATTTTCGATTTTTTGTATGAAAATGGGAATTAATTATGCATGTATTCACTCCAAATTGGGCAAAAACTCTTCTTTTGTCATCCAATTAAAATTTACCGCTCATTTTGAAATTTTTGAAAGAAAATAGGAATTATTTATGCATGCATTCACTCCAAAATGGGTAAAAACTCTTCTTTTGTCATCCAATGTTGAATCCACGCCCATTTTTTAGGTATAGCTCCCCTACAAACTTACCACCCATTTTCGAATTTTTGTGTGAAAATAGGTATTAATTATGAATATATTCACTCCAAATTGAGTAAAAAAACTTCTTATGTCATCTAATGTCAAATCCAATGTGCCAAATGTCCGCCAAAGTGAACATTATCGACATGGTAAGGATCGGGTTAATATAACATAAAGCCTCCATACAAATTTGAACAAATTTATCATGAAATTTAGTTTCGGTTTAACCGAAGTTAACGTTTTTCCTAGTTTTCTGTATAATTATAAATTTTTAAATTTTAAGGAACTGTGTAAATATATGCGTGGTGAACAAATGGCTGAACGAGAGCTACAGTCAATTCAATATATAATCGGATTGGGAATTGAGCGAGAGGAATTAAGAGATGAAATATTTATACAGTGCATTAGGCAAACCACCAACAACCCCAATGTTCAATGGACGGATCGCTTATGGTTGTTAATGTGCCTAACAATTGTTGCATTTCAACCGAGCAAATTGCTTTTCAGGTACATTTTATAATTTTTATGTAGTAGTAGACTAGTACAAATTAAGTTCTAACAACAATAACAAATAACAAATTACTTTTTGTTTGTTTTAGCAAGAGAATTGGAGATGTACGAGGTGTGTTCAAAAAGTATCGCATATTTTGTGTTTTTTTTTTAATTATTTATTTATTCATGAATATCTATTTTGTCCCCTTTAAAGTAATCCCCTCCCGATAAAATACACCTATGCCAACGTTTTTTCCAATCCTCGAAACATGCCAAATAGTCCCTTTCCGGTATAGCCATCAGCGCCTTCTTCGATTAAGCTTTTATCTCCTCAATAGACTCGAAACGCGATCCCCGGAGTGGTCTCTTGAGTTTTGGGAATAGCCAGAAGTCACATGGTGCCAAATCAAGCGAATACGGTGGTTGCGGAACGATATTGGTTGGATTTTTGGTAAAAAAGTCACGAAAAATCAGTACAGTTTTAAAAAAAATAATCATCTTTTGTGGTACCAACCGAGACTTGACTCGTTTGAGGCCCAAAACATCCTTCAAAATTGTATTAATTGATCCTTTCGATATGCCAATTTCATCAGCAATGTCTCTCATAGTTAATCAACGGTGTGCAAGCACTAATTCTTTTACTTTTTGGATGTGAGCATCGTCCGTTTAGGTCGATGGTCGACCAGGGCGCTCTTCGTCTTCAACACGTTCGCAACCTTTCAACAATTTATACCAATCAAATGTTGTTGATTTTGGTAGAGCTCGGTCCCCATAAGGCTTCTTCAACATTTTTATTCCATTTATTCCATTCAGAAAAAAAAAATTTGACACAGGTTCTTTGATCTATTTTTTTGAATAGGTAAAAATCGAAGACGATCCAAAACACGTGCAAGCAAAGCAGCTGTCAACAATTAAGTGAACATTCAAAATGGCGGAGCTTGTCGGCATAAGAAAGAGACATGAGTACCAACATAACGCCAAAACGCAAAAATCGAAATTCGAACATACGTAACCCGCGAAAATTCAAAATTCGCGATAATGTTTGAACACACCTCGTACATAATTTTGCTTCTGCAAACAATTGTTTCAACGATAATAAAAAAAATTAAGTCATTTATTTTTTACAGTTGTTTGCAGAAGCAAAATTACCTCTCCACTTCTCTTGGCATTGATAAATCACTAAATTTTCTTGGATGTTTAATTAATCCCTATGATTTTTTTATACAAAATTTCGTTGTCTTCAATATAGAATTACAAATTTAAAATCGTCTCGGCAATAGTAGATTTGTTAACTAATGATTAAGCTTGCCATTTTATTTTTTAAATTTTTCCATTTTATAATATTTATAATAATATTTAGGAATATTTTATTTACAAATAAAAGTCAAATCCAAAATATTCTTATCCAAAATGATGAGTTAATACCTACGGTATTTGTATTGAAGTTTTATAATTATTGAATTTTTAATTTCGTTTTTATACCCGTTACACAAAGTGTAAACGGGTATATTCAGTTTGTCCGAAAGTTTGCAACGCATTGAAGGAGACATCGGAGACCCCATAAAGTATATACATATATTATTGATCAGCTCGATGAGACGAATCGATTTAGCCATGTCCGTCTGTCTGTCCGTCTGTCTGTCCGTCTGTCTGTCTGTTGCGATGGCTGTTTCTCAGAGTTTTAAAGATATTGACCTGAAATTTTAAACTTAAGCTTTTTGTGCTTCTAGTTACTTTGTATACCAGAACCAAGGTGCCACGCCCATTTTCAGATATAGCCCCCATACAAACTTACCACTTTTTTCGACTTTTTGTATGAAAAAAGTTATTATTTATAAATGCTTTTACTACAATATAGGGTAAAAACACTTCTAATGGCATCCAATATCAAAAGAATGTTGCCACGCCTATTTTCAGATATAGCCCCCATACAAACTTAACGCTTTTTTCGATTTTTTGTATAAAAATACGTATTATTTATGAACATATTTAATCCAAATAGGGAAAGAACACTTTTTATGTCATCCAATGTTAAATCTAAGGCGCCACGCCCATTTTTATGTATAGCCTCCATACAAACTTACCGCCCATTTTCAAGTTTTTATATCAAAACATTTACTATTTCTGAATGAATTCAATTAAATTTGGTAAAATCAATTCCAATGTCCACCTAAGTGAACACTTTCTATATGGTAAGGATCGGGCAAATATAACATAAAGCCTCCATACAAATTTGACCAAATTCATCGTGAAATTTAATTTAAGCACCTGGTGAACATATAAACTATTAAAAGTGTTGTGTAACGGGTATTTCAGCTTCGGTTCCACCGAAGTTAACGTTTTTTTATTCCTGTAACACATAGTGTGATATATGTATATTTAACTTGTTGGAACATTTGTAATGCATTAAAGGAGACATCATCATCATGACTAACTTGACGAGATGAGTCGATCTAGCTATTTCCGTCTGACTGTGTTTGTTGCGGCGCGATTTATTCACTTACTTTTAAAGATATTGGGGTGAAATTTCAAACGTAAGCTTTTCTAGGTCCTGTGTACTGTGCATTACAAACATTCAATATTTTGTCCAGATCGTGTTCGAAAAAAGCTAATGTCGTCAAAATTGATTCAAATGATTCTTATGTCAACCCAAATCTTTAGTTTAAAATTGGTTGAAATCGACCGAAATTGACCGCGAAATTCTAAATTTTTTAGTAGATTTTTAATTTATTTTGTGTTTTAAGATAAAATTTAAACCAAATGAGGAGCCGAAGATCTATCTACGTCAAATGATGTGTGCAAGGTATATAAAGTTCGGTCCAACCGAAGTTAACGTTTTATCTTGTTTAATTTACAGATACTTTGTTTCATATCTCAAAAAGAATTTGGAACAATTAGATGGAAAGCTACGACAATACGCTCAATGGTGCTTTGATAATTGTAAATGCACCAAAGTATCAACAAGAATTCATTCTCCTTCTAGTGTAGAAGTAGCTGTAAGTATAAAGTCCTATTGATAACCTTCTAATCAAAATGTAACGCTGTGAATTTCAAGGCAATGCGTCGCCTTGGAACTATTGTTTGCAGATTTTTTTTTTAGATGGACGAACTAAGGCCATTGATGTTCATCCAACAGATACAGCTGGAGATGCCGTTCAAAAACTTGCAGATAAACTCAACTTGACAACTATTGATGGATGGGCTATATTCCAGTCTCGACCAGATGGAGAAGAACATATAAAATCGTTTGATTATCTTTACGACATAATAGCCGCATGGGAGATGAAACAGAAAACTGCCATAACAGTTAAGAGACTTAACTCGACAAGTTCCGGAGAAAATCGTTTTGTATTCAAAAAACGATTATTTAAATCAACGAAAGAATTGTCCCAAGATCCAGTTGAAGTGAATATGCTATATGCACAAGCTGTGTATGGCGTTGTAAAGGTACGTAGTATATATGTATGTACATACTTACATATATTTTGTACGAATGTAATCTTACAAGTTCATTGGATTTTAACAGCGGACCGAGTTAGCTCGTCGTAGCTTTGGCGTTTATCAGAAATTTTCGACCAAAAAATGTTCGCTCAGCAGTCTGTAAGGACAGCATGAAAAAGAAATGAATTTTAATTATACAGGGCAAAAATGTGACTGAACATAGTGTATCCGAATCATTTTTGTACGCCGATTTCCAATTCGTGCTAAGAACTGTTCCGTCTGCTATGGTTTTTAAGATATTAACACAAACTTTAAAAATCGTGAATTTTGTTTTTGGATTCACAAATTTAAAGTCAGCGAACCAAAATCCATCGGATGTTATGTCTCTGGATTCGGTCATACGTCAAATTTTGTCAGCCTGCGGTAAAACAATAGACATATAAAAACAAAAACATTTATACATACAATTTTTTTAAACCTACCTATATAACGATACTTCATTGGGTCTGTCATAGACATAATTTATTTTAAATATGAAATTCCTAGAATAAAAAACCAAAATTTTCGAATAGTATCGTATGGGGCTACACCTTAAAATGAGACTAGAGAAAAACCGTTTGTAATTGACACTTGACGGCTAAGGAGAGCTTTGATTTCAAACATGGTGGGTCTATCTCTTATAGTCCATGAGATAATCGATTTAATACGGCAGACAGCATAACCGACGGACAGACTGTTATGCTGGATATCTTCAATTTGTGGCCAAAGAAAATCGGTTAACATGCGGCCATAGCGCTCACCAATCACAGTTACCGTCTCGCCGTCGTCATTTTCAAAGAAATACGGCCCGATGACTCCACCAGACCATAATGCGCACCAAACAGTGACTTTTGGCGGATGCAATGGCCTCTCAACAATCACGTGTGGATTTTCTGAGCCCCATATACGGAAATTTTGGGTGTTCACATAGCCACCGAGCTCGAAATGTGCCTCATCGTTGAAGAAAATTTGATGCGAAAATTCAGCATTTTGCTGCTGTTGTTCGTTCACCCAATCGACGTATGCCCGACGCATATCATGGTCACCACGCTCTAATTTTTGTACCAGTTGGACTTTATATGGATGTAGGTGCAAGTCCAAATGCAAAATTCGCCACAATGATGTGTTTGACAGCAGCACGCCGTGCAATCGAAACATTCGGGTCATCCTCCACACTGGCAGCAACAGCAGCAATATTTTCGGCCGAACGCACAATACGATGATGCACAGGTCTCACAATATCCACTACGGATCCAGTTTGTTCGAATTTACGCACTACATTAGCAATTGTGTGCTGTGTAGGCCGTCCATGACGACCAAAATCCGTTAGTAATGCTCGAAAAACATTTACCGGTTTTTCATCATTTATATATATAGTATAATTTAACAAAATTAACACGTTGTGCGATGTTAAAACGATCCATATTGTAAAATGGCAGATATTCAACTAACGATATGACGCTTTGGTTTACAGCTATGTCAAACGGTTGTCAGCGCAGGGCATACTTTCGGAAAACCCTGTATATATATTATTGATCAGCTCGACAAGACGAATCGATTTAACCATGTCCGTCTGACTGTCCATCTGCCCGCCCGTCCGTCTGTTGCAGTGCGTTATTCTCGGAAAGCTTTAGAGATAATAACCGTAAATTGAAAACTTAAACTTTTTTTATCATAGGCAGTTTGTATGTCAGAACCAAGGTGCCACGTCCATTTTTAGAAATAGCTCCCATACAAACTTGCCAACTTACCAAGAAACTTTTTTTTTTTTTGGTTTTTTGTATGAAAATAGTTAATGGCCTCCAATAACAAAAGCAAGATGCCACACTTAGTTTTAAGTATTAACCCATACAAACCTAGCGCCAATTTTTGAGATTTTGTATTAAAAAGTTCTTATTTATGAATATATTTACTTCAATCTGCGTTAAATCACGTATACTGTCATCCTTTGAATATGAAACCGATATGACAAGGATCGGTCCACTATAACTTACAGACCTCGTACACAGTCCGAAAGTTTGTAACGCATTAAAGGAGGCATCGGAGACCCTATAAAGTATATACACTGCCGATCAACCAAATAGACTCACAATATTTTTCTTTTTTCTCTTTGATTTTCTGCGTTATTCTGTGAGCTATTACCACAGTTGTTGTTGTTTTTTTTAGAGCAAAGCAAAAGACAATTTTAGAGATAAAAGTTGAATGCAAAATATTTACAGTTATTATATATTCATATTTTGCTTTGTCTATGTCGAAAAAATGTGAATTTCAGACGATCATTAGAATAGACTCAGCAGCTATAATTTTTGTTTCTGATTAGCTGTGCAAGTTAAAAGCTGCAAATTGTCTTCTTTATCAAATTTTGAATAATCGAACACAAAATGGGTCGTGGAGCAGCAATAACTTTGGAAGAAAGAGGCAAGATATTGGCGTACGGAGACTGCAAACTTTCAACTAGAGAAATCGAAGAAAAAAAATGGTAAAAGTCAGTCTGTTGTTTGTCATTTTCTAAAAAATCCATCGACTTATGGAAAAAATATGAACAAACATAGCTGGAAAGCCCTGCGAGGAGCGAAATATCCTACGAGAAGCTTCAAACTCAAAGTATTCTGCAGCCAAAATTCGATAAAATTTGAGTGTAAATGATAGTGTAGCTACCGTAAGACGAGTAATCCGCAAGGCAAAACATCTGAAGAGATTAAAGAAAAAAAAAACACCGCTTACGGAAATTCGTAAGCAAGCACGCTGTCTCTTCGGTCGAAGTCACATGGCATGGAAAAGAGAGTAGCATCAAATCGTTTTTTCTGACGAAAAACGCTTTAATTTGGATGGACCAGATGGATTCAACAAATGGGTTTTTTTATACGCGCCACACATAGTGTGAAGGGTATATTCAGTTTGTCTGAAAGTTTGTAACACATTGAAGGAGACGTCGTAGACCCTATCTTTTTCGTTGAAGATATAAAGATATTAAGCTGAAATTTGGAGCTTAAGCTTTTCTCCGCAACGACTATGTTAAGTTCGAGAGTGAGAGTGCCACGCCCATTTTTAGGTATAGCCCCCATACAAATTTACCGCCCATTTTCGAATTTTTGTATGAAAATAGGTATTATTTATGAATACATTCACTCAAAATTGAATAAAAACACTTCTAACGACATCCGATATCAAAAACAAAGTACCACGCCCATTTTAAGGTGTAGCCCCCACACAAATTTACCGCCCATTTTCCAACTTTTGAAAAAAAATTGGTATTATTCATGTATTTATTTACTCCAAATTGGGTAAAAACTCTAATTATATCATCCAATTCCAAAACCAAGATGTCACGCCCATTTTAATGTATATCTCCAATTCAAACTCACCGATTATTTTTGAATTTTTGTATGAAAAATTAATTATTTTCGTTTATATATTTATAAATGTATATAAGCCACTGATGATCACACATAAACTATTCAAAGATTCGTGTGGCGGGTATTTATGCTTCGGTTCCACCGAAGTTAACATTTTTCCTTGTTTTTCTTCGATTTCTCTAGTTAAAAGTTTGCAGTCTCCGTACGCCAATATCTTGCCTCTTTCTTCCAAAGTTATTGCTGCTCCACGACCCATTTTGTGTTCGATTATTCAAAATTTGATAAAGAAGACAATTTGCAGCTTTCAACTTGCACAGCTAATCAGAAACAAAAATTACAGCTGCTGAGTCTATTCTGATGATCGTCTGAAATTCACATTTTTTCGACATAGACAAAGCAAAATATGAATATATAATAACTGTAAATATTTTGCATTCAACTTTTATCTCTAAAATTGTCTTTTGCTTTGCTCTAAAAAAAACAACAACAACTGTGGTAATAGCTCACAGAATAACGCAGAAAATCAAAGAGAAAAAAGAAAAATATTGTGAGTCTATTTGGTTGATCGGCAGTGTATATTATTGATCAGCTCGATGACACGTCTGTCTGTCCCTCTGTCTGTCTATCTATTGCGATGCGACATGAAATATTAAACTTAAGCTTTTTTAGGTCCTTGACAGTTTGTATGACAAAATCAATGTGCCACGCCAATTTTGGGCTTAGCTCCATTCGAATTTTGTATGAAAATAGGTATTATTTATGAATATATTCACTCCAAATTGGGTAAAAACACTTCTTATGACATCCAATGTCGAATCCAAGGAGCAACATCCGTTTTATAGGAATAGCCCCTATACAAACCTACCGCCCATTTTCGATTTTTTGTATTAAAACATTTATTATTTCTGAATGAATTCAATTAAAATTTGGAAAAATCAATTCCAAGTGAACACAATCGATATGGTAAGGATCAGGCTAATATAACATAAAGCTCCCATAAAAATTTGACCAAATTCATCGTGAAATTTAATCTAAGCACCTGTTGAACATATAAAATATTAAAAGTGTTGTGTGTCGGGTATTTCCGCTTAGGTTCCACATTTTATGCATTTTTTTATATGCATTATTAGGTTAAAATTTTATACATATGCGTGTTAATTGAGCCCTAACGTGAGTTGTCCCCACCCAACCCCTTTGCAGAATATAATTTATATTCTGCAAAGGGGTTGCTTAGACTAGATTTTAGAAAACATTGACTTAAAACCGGAAGAGAGATATCTTTAATATGAGAATACCTTAAAGTTTACCTTTTCGAAAGGTTTCCGATAATGTGAAGACTTTATATAAGGCTCTCTTTGGTTAATTGTTCAACTTGGCGACTGTGTTAATTTAATACACGCTGGGCGGTCAAACTCCGGACTTGGCATTATCGACTTTTCTCTCAATACTTATTAATATACACCTTTTTTTGACATTCGGTGGCAAAAGAAGTATTTTTACCCAATTTCTGGTGAGTATATTAATTAATAATACCTATTTTAATACAAATATTCGAAAATGGGCGCTATGCCCAAACATAGGCGTGGCACCTTGATTCTGACATATAAACTGCCTAGGACCAAAAAAAAAAAAAAAAATTAAAAAATGATCAATAAGTTATGTACTCCGATGCCTGCTTGCGTTACAAACTTACGGACAAACCGAATATACCCGTTTACACTATGTGTAACGGGTATTAAAACCACTGTGTAGTCTCTGAAATAAACTAAATTAAATTTTATAATAACTATGCATATGGCAAAATGAAAATGATTATTTTTTATAAGCTTTGTGATCAAAAAATGTTGATAAAGAAATATAAAGTGATTTACTATTAGCACAAAAGAACGCTGGTATTGAAGTACGTGCACACTTGTTGAAAGACCACGGCATAAATGATTTAATTATTTGTAAAAATTTATTTAGAAGAGATAAGTGGCACATAGATGATTAACTGAAATATTTATTAAATATATATATATGCTCTGTTCGTATATACGAGGCTTATAGACTTGGACCGTTTAAGCGCAAATTTTGACAAAACATGTGTTGAGGTTCGGAGTCGGTTTTTATCTACTTCATATGTTGATAGCATATCTGCATTTGCAAATACATATATCAGTTTTTTCGCGTTTCTCGTGTTCGCGTTTTCCCGATCGGATTTTTGGTATAGGTTATATTTATTATTCAAGCAAAAGAGGAAGTCGTCAATTACACAACGGAATTTTTATATTTACTCGATCTACCGAGGATGCCACCACACATGCTGAAATTGGAGATAGCTGTGCCAATCACAGTCAAGAAATTGTTGAACAATGTAGTGGAAGCAATAATATTGACGGGGCCATTTAAAGGTGAAGATGTCCTCATTCCTCGAATTCCCATAATTCCAAACGATACACCTTTTCAATTTAAGAGATTGCAGTTTCCAATTCGATTGGCATTCGCAATAATAATCAATAAAGCTCAGGGACAATCTTTAGAATTATGTGGTTTAGATTTAGGCGCGAATCGCTTCTCACATGGACAATTGTAAGTTGCGTGTTCCCGTCTAGGTAAACCAGCTAGCCTCTACATTTATGCCGAGAACGGAAAAACAAAAAACATTGTATACCCACAAGTGTTACAAAATTAAATGGATATAAAACTTATGCTTTGTGTATTCATTATTTATGCATGCAACCACAATATGCCTCAGCGAGGCGTGGTAGGGTACAGCTAGTATTTATTATGTTTATTGTCGTCAAAAACAGTTAGAACGGGTATTACCAGACAGTTTGAAACACATTAAAGTTTATAATTAATCAGCACGGCGAGACGATTTGGGTGAATTGATTCAGTCGCGACAAGCGAGGGAGGTATACATTTTTCTGTAGTTAGGTATCTCATGCGCTCTGATGTAAAGATTGACATTAAATTAAGCTTTTCTCAGCGCTAGGTAGCCCATTTTTGGTCACAAGATCCTTACATATTTAATACCTATTTTCGAGTTTTTATATGAAAAAAATTTTTTTTTTTCTGTCTTGCTCTTACATATATGGAAAACTAACTAATGTTTTCAGTTTGAATATGGTTAAGATCTGACTACTTTGATATTGAGCCACTGTACAAACGTGGCTCCCCTTTTCGAATTTTTTAATAAAAAACCTTTTTTATTTGTGAATGTGTTTACTTTAAAAAGAGTAAAAACATTTCTAATGTCAATCCATGTAAAGATTATTTGACGTGGATAAGGGAACTATAACATATAGCCGATATACAAAGTCACCACTCACTTTCTGTTTTTAGCTTAAAATTGAAAACATTCGCTCCTTATATGAGCCCCAACATGGTGTTCAAATCTGGGTTTTATCAGATCACTAACGTTTCGAAATGCTATCTAAGCCACTGACGAGTTTTTGAGCTTCGGTTCTTCCGAAATTAAAGTTTTTCTTTGTTTTTTTATGTCCTTGGCTCAAACCTAAGTACAAGAGCAGAGTTCGATGAGCTATATTGCGTTCTTTATTTATTTATTGAAGCTGGATAGTGTACGAAACTTTCAAAAATATATGGTTCATATTTAATAAGGCATGAAATAGTTTTCCGAATCGGTCTACTACTGAGTTACTGTGGCGACTATTTCCATCTTTTATTTTCTGAAATCTCATGTTGTTGATGTTATCTTTCTGTTGATACTTGCTCATAAAGTATACTCCTTAATTTATAATTGTCTATGAAAGGCAAGAATTGCTCTTGAGTCTGGCGCCTTAGACCGCTCGGCCATCCTGACATATCGAAAGCGAGTTGTCAAATTGTTGTTAACAAATTAAAAAAATGTAGTTTGCAAAAATCTACAAAAGCGATTCTTGTGGCGTTTATACGTAAAAATTATTTAATCTTATTTCGCAAACAATTTTTCATGAAATTCCTAACTAATAAAAAAAAAATTAAAATCATGCAACATTTAAAAACTTTATTTGACAGCATTGAAAAAGACTAATATTTAAAAGAAGTAAAATAAATATGTACTATATATTTGTTGTATTTGAATTTTTTTATTACGAAAAAGGAACATACGTTGCTTTTTATTTTTGTAAAAAACAGCTGAATATTTTTTATTCATAATATCATTTTTTCGCGAAATGTGCGTATAAACGATTTGTCTACCTGTAACTTTTGATTTAAAAATATTTATAAAGATCGAAAAATGAACATAAATATAAACTTCAGTTTTTTAATGGGTCATTATACAAGTAAATACATTTTATCAAATTTTATTTATTTTTACGATCAACACTACACACATACATATTTAAGCGAAAATTCGGCGATTTTCAGGTACTATACCGGTGTAAATTGTAGCTTGCTTTTCATTTCACTTGTAAAACTAAATTTTAGTTTTTATTTGTGTTTTTATACCCGCCACACATAGTGTGAAGGATATATTCAGTTGTCTAAAAGTTTGTAACGCATTGAAGGAGACGTCGAAGACCCCATAAAGTATGTATATTTCTGTGCATCTTTTTCGTTGAAGATATAAAGATATTAAGCTGGAATTTGAAACTTAAGCTTTTCTCGGCAACGACTATGTTAAGTTCGAGAATGAGGTATAGCCCCCGTACAAACTTACCTTTTTTTTCGATTATTTGTATAAAAATACTTATTATTTATGAATGTATTCGCCCCCAATTGGGTAAAAACATTTCTTTTGTTATCCAGTGTCAAAACCAAGATGCCAAGCCCATTTTCAGGTATAGTCCCCATATAAACTTTCCGCCCATTTTAAAATTTTTCTATGAAATTAGGTATTATTTATGCAGATAT
Source organism: Leucophenga varia (assembly GCA_018903435.1). Lineage (NCBI taxonomy): Eukaryota > Metazoa > Arthropoda > Insecta > Diptera > Drosophilidae > Leucophenga > Leucophenga varia. The sequence goes on along the minus strand of JAEIFJ010001226.1, from coordinate 72,610 downwards.
TTACTCCAAATTGGGTAAAAACACTTACTTTGTTATCCAATATTAAAACCAAGATGTCACGCCCATTTTTACGTATAGCCCCCACACAAACTTTCCGCCCATTTTCGAATTTTTGTATGAAAAATGTTATTATTTATTCATGTATTTGCTCCAAATGGGGTAAAAACACTTCCTATGTTTTCCAATATCATGGTGCCACGCCCGTCCATTTTCAGATATTTTCGCGAACATTGGTGTTATACAGATCCGTATTTTAAGCTTAAAATTTGAAAACAATATTGTGTGTAAACTTGGGTGATCACTGTTGATTACACATAAACTCTTTAAAGATTCGTGTGACGGGTATTTAAGCTTCGGTTCTACCGAAGTCAAAGTTTTTTCTTGTATATATTTATTTTTATTGATGTAATTGTTACTATTTGTAAATCATTCTAGTGTGACGATTTTCCGGTGAGTGAAAAAGTAGCTCTTCAACTAGCTGGACTACAATCTCAAGTCGCATTAGGAGATCCATCTAATCAACCAAAGCCAGAGTATTATTCGGACGTAAATAATTTTCTTCCGGAAAGAATATCAAAAACTAGAGAAAAACAATTTTGGATACCAATATTAGCTCAAGCCCATCGACAGTATGGGGCATCTCGAAATGAACTAACAGCCAAAGTGCTTTATTTAAGTTGTGTAATGCAGTATCCTCTTTATGGCACCACCATGTTTAACGTTGTTTACAAAGGCTACTGGAATTTCGTAAATAATATAATATTAGGTGTATCACATGAAGGTATAATGTTTATTCAACCTGAAGACAAACTTATTATATATCAATTTAAGTACATGGACATTGAGTCGATCTTATTAGATCCAAGTGACTGCTTTATTACAATAAGCTTGAATAGATTGCAAAATCAATCTTTAAGGCAACAAAACAAAGATGAGGCTACTGTTCACTTAGATACCCAAAAATGTTTCGTTTTTGAAACTTTACAGAAAAATGAGATTGGCTCGTTAATAGTATCATACTATCCACAATTATCCAATTGGATAATGAACAACTTCGAATCGTCTAAAAAAACCAAAGGAGTGACTAATGAAGATAGAGCGCGTCTATATCAAAATATTGTAATATGTCGTCGACATTTGGTGGACATGGAAATTGTACGCAAGCCGCAAGAGACGGGAGGATTCTTTAGAAACACTTTACGAAGATTATCCAAACATAGATTAGAAAAATTGAGAGCAGAACAAAGAAGTACTATTCAAGACCACGGTGAAACATATAAAGGATTTCCTCATTCGTTTTGGGCATTCAGCAGACAGCAAATACCTCTATGCTTAAGTAAATTATCAGATCAAGAGGAAGTAATAATGGTTCAAACATTCCAATCTATTTTAACATATTCCGGACTAGGAACTTGTGGTAAGTATTCATTCGTGTACCACCTAAACTTTTATTCGACACACGCATACAAATAAAGAAACTGAGCCCGCCGCTGCTTCGCAAATTTTCACTGGTTTTTTGTATCTCATATTTTTAATGTCTCAATTTTTATTATTCCACAAGTAAGCATTCCAGTTCGCTGCTCTTTTCGCTTCAGAAATCTAACAAACGGACATTATCCAATCGTGCAACTTTGCCTACTACGGTAAAAACTCTTTTAACGGACACCCCTCTTAAGCTGACAATTTCTGTGAGACTATTATTATTTTGTATTTCTGGAACAATTTTACCTCTCTCGCAAGGATGTGTATCTTAAACATTCGGGGAGTTTTATTCTGGTTGTGAAGAATTTTTAAAAACATCCAAATAAATAGCGTCAAAAATTGTACGAGTAGCATTTTGAATTAAGACCGCTAGACTTTAAAATCGTTGGTTCAAATACCTAGTCACTGGAAGTGTTAACAAAAACTGCTGTTCATTAAAATAATATGTACTTATTGTTGAAAGTTATCGTGTTTTTTACGTATACAGACCAATGTGATCGCATACTTTTTTCTTGCTTTGCAATGCATCCTCTCATTCTTAAAATAATAAGAGCAGAAAACGTGTAACAATTAGTCAGTCTGCACTGCGTCCTTACAAAGAATAGACATATCCGCCTCGCGTATAAATACCTTAATAACTTATTTAAATTTTTGTGAACATATACAAAGCCACGTGCGACACGCTAATAAGATAAATGTTCCACGATGTGCTGGCAAAGATTGATCGGCTTTATATGATGACAATAAGATGTGGCCATAGCACTATCAGGGTAGCAATAAAATTCTCCGAACCCTTCGATACCAAAAGAGGCGTTGCGTTGTCTTGCGACTTCTTTCTATAAAAAAAAAATTGATGCTCGCACATGGTGCAGATTGAGATTGAAAAAGAGTATCTTTTAAAGGGATTAAATTAAAAGTAAGATGAAGTACATCAACGCTACTTGAACAATATGTGAGAATATCATCTTCGATGTTGTATCAAACTTCGTCTACTTAGGCACAGCAGTAAATAAGGTCAATAAAACTTAGCTGGAAACTAAAGAAGAATTACCCTTGTTAATAGATAATATTTCGATCTCGTGTTATGGATGTATCTTGGTTTGGTAACTTGTTGTGCACATCTGGTAAAGGTTTTTTGCTCAGTTCGCTTCATTCAGAGTGGGCTCGACCAACTAAACGTCATCATGTGATCCTAACAAAAAACTTTATATTGACCCATTTCACTATCATTTTTACCGTCATCTTAATATTGTAAAATGAAAAAAAAAAATGTAAAAAAATAATTGTCATCGGTATCGGGGATCAGTTATTGGATCTCAGCGTGTCCCTTCCCTCAATTAATATTAAAGATTTAAGTCCTACTTCACCTCGCCATCGTTGTCTTAAAAATTCAAAACCTAATTATATCTTCTTACACATAATTTTAATTAAGTATTTCTCCTAACCTATATTATAATCAGTTATAAAATGAAAAAAATAACAATAAATTATTGGGCACACACCAATAAAAATATTCGATATAAAAAAAAATTATAACATCAAAAATAATAAATTTAAAAAAATATACAAAAACAAGTAAAAACGATAACTTCGGTTGGACTGAAGCTTATAACCTGTCACACATCATTAGACGAGGATGGACTTCGTGTTCAGCATTTATATTAAATTTAATCTTAAAATACTAAACGAATCAAAAAAAGTTTTTAAAAAAATAGAAACTCACGGTCCGATCTCAGCCGATTTTACACTAAAGATTTGGCTTGATATAAGAAGCATTTGTACCATATTTGAAGTAATTTGCCCTATAAATACAATTTTATACCCTGTACCCAAAGGGTACAAGGGTATATTAAGTTTGTGCGAAACTATGTACCAGACAGAAGGAGGTTAGATAGACCCTATAAAGTATATATATTCTTGTCCAGCATTGGAAGGGGAGTCGAACTAGCTATGTTTGTCTGTCCGTCCGCCGTCTGTCTGTCCGTCGGCCGTCTGTCTGTCCGTCTGTCCTGCTGTCTGCCGTATGAGAGAGATTATCTCGGAGACTATAAAAGATAGGGCCACCATATTTGGAACTTAGACTCTCCTAGGCCGTCAAGTGTTCACTTGCAAACGGTTTTTCTCTAGACCCATTTTAAGGGGTACCCCCATACAAATGTACTCCAAAATTTTGAGTTTTTGCATAAAAACGTCATTGTTTTTTATTCTAGGAAGTTCAAATTTATGTCAATGATAGTCCATATAAAATATCCCAATATGGGTAGGACCACCAAAATTTTAGGTATAGCCCCCAAACAAATCTACCCCAACATTTTGTGTTTTTACACAAAAACGTCATTGTTTCTCATTGTAGGAAGTGTAAGTTTGGTCAATGAGGTATGGTAGTAAAATAGAACATAACTTAAGGTACAAAAAGATTGGGTACAGGGTATCTTGCAGTCAAGCATACTCTACTTCAGCGTTCTTTCTTGTTTTTTTCATATAAGAGCTATTGTATGTTTGTATGGGGGATATGTCTAAAAGTGGGCATGGCACACGTACACAGGACATAGAAAACCTTAAGTTTAAAATTTTAGCCCAATATTTTTGATTTGATTTGATTTTGAAATTGTTTTTCAGAGCTTGCTAGTTGATATCTCGGAGTGACAATATTCAGCGTTCTACTGGACTGAGCAAACTTTAAATGTTGATACAAATAGGAGGGCTCTTTTGTATGTATAACCTTATGCATATAAATTAGAGTTCTTAGATCCATCCAAGATCTCATTGAAAGCCCATAAATTTGCCCTGCAGCTTGGGTTATTGTTTCTCTTCGACCTATTGCATAAACGTATCTGGCTATATTATTAAATGCTACTTTTAATCTCTGCTGGCTCTCAGCACTACAGTTACTAAAAATTTCAACACCATAGAAAAGGGTTGGTAACAAATATGTTTTTGCAACAAGGAGTCTAAGTTTCGGAGGTATATAATATTGTGTAACCCACAATGATCTTAGCAGACCATACACCTTTCCTGTTGATTTGCTAATGTGATCATCCCAAGTTAGATTTTTGTTGAATGTAAATCCAAGGTTATTAGCGTTCTCGACATAGTCAATTTGGCAATTCTCAATTTTAATTTTCTCTAAGGATATTGTGTTTAATATCTTTTTATAAATCACTATACATTTAGACTTGGAGGGATTAAGACACAAACCATTTCTCTTAGCCCACTCATTAACTACATTAAGCTCGCTATTACATACATGAATACACTCATTAATACGACTTAAAGGACGACACACATACAATTGAACATCATCGGCATACATGTGGACTTCACTTTCACTAAGCACACTAGGTAGGTCATTTACATAAAGACTAAATAGAAGAGGCCCAAGTACCGATCCCTGAGGAACACCACATTTAGTTGGTAAAAATGACGAAGCATCAGATGGTGTAACAACTGATTGTCGCCTTACACTTACGAAAAACTATATAACCGATATAATTTGGTTAAAAGTATTTCATGGTTTACAGTGTCGAATGCTTTGCTGTGGTCAAGTAGTGTAAGAAAAGTAACATTATTAGTGTCCATATTTTTTCGAATGTCCTCAGAAATTTGAATGATTGCTGAAGTACAACTTCTATTTTTCCTGAACCCTGATTGTTTGCTGGAAAGCAAAGAGTGTTTTTCTAAAAACAAATTAATTTGATTAGCTATTAACTGTTCAAAGACTTTTGACAGATACGACAGAATTGAAATTGGCCGATAATCGTTGTTAGCTTTAGGTATTGGCGTAATTTTAGCCTTTTTCCAGTTGTCAGGAAACGTTAAAGTTGTGAGTGCAGTATTAAATATATATGTAATAAGTTTGAGTATCTTTGGTAATATTATTTTTAAGAATTTTGGATCAATATTGTCAAGTCCCATTGAGTTAGATTTTCATTTCAAAATAGATTCAAGTACATCACATTCACTAACACATATAAAACTAAAACTAGTATCACAGATGTTGGGTGGTACAGCGTTTAGGTAACTATTGCACAGAGTATCAGGTACTTGTATATGAACAAAGATTTTATTCAGCTCATTCACGTCAATATTTCCTTTAATTGTCGATTTTTGCTTCCCTATGCCCAAATTCTTTAATTCAGTCCAAGTTTTCTTGTTAGATATAGCACTATTCAGTTTGTTGACAAAATAAGCACTTTTGGCAGTCTTAATGGAGTTAGTAACTTTTGATCTTAGTATTTTATATCGTGTATAAAGATTGTCTAATTTATAACGTTTCCACTTATTGTAAGCATCGTTTCTTAATAGAATTAAGTTTTTAATATCCATGCTGAACCATGGTTTCTGTGTACGCTTAATTTTTATGCATCTAGTTGGAACAGTAGAGTTGTAAAGATATGAAATGTTTTTTTCAAGAACTTCTAGCTGAGAATCAACTGACGGAAGATGGTAGATTAAGTTCCAGTTGCAATTATTAAACTCCAAATCTAGCAATTCGTAGTCAATATTTTTAAAATCTTTATAAGTTATAAAGTAGTCAGTATGGTCAAAATGAATATCATAAGTCAAGAAAATTAGGTCATGTTTTGAAAACGCCGGCATAGACACCTGGTCATATAATATTATTTTATCAGAACTATTAACGAAAATTAAATCTATAAGGGTGTTGCTTGAGTTAGTAAAATGAGTCGGTATTGTTAAGTTTACAGATTTGAGTCCTAATGAATTTAAATTATGTAAAAGGTGGTGTTCATTAAGGATATTGCAATTAAAGTCTCCGGCCAATATAACGTCATTATAAGTTAAAGAAAATGAAGATACTACGTCAATAAGATTAGTATTGCGGTGTGGTCGATATATGCAGCCAACAAGAGCTTTTGTCAAATTATCTGATGAAATTTGTATCATCAGATATTCAATTGCACTTGCAAACAAACTTATGTCTTAAAGTTTTTTTAACATATATTGCAACTCCCCCGGCGTGACTTTCACGATCAGAACGATACACAACATAACCATCACATGACACCAGACTATCACTTATATCAGACGTAAACCAAGTTTCAGATACACATATAACATCAATATTCGAGTTTTCAAACAGGAATCTAAACTCATCCATTTTTTTTGTCAAGCTTTGTGCATTAATGTGGCAGATTTTAAAGCCAGATCTTCGCTTACTAATAATGTTTAGCATAGCATGGCTGTTCGCCTTGGAACTAGTTAAATCATTTGACTCTAGCATATAAAAAAGCAATCAAACGTGCCCGCATTTTTCCTTTTTTATAATTTTGATAACCTAACACACACATTGAAACTAGATGGTAGAAACAACTTAAATAATAGCTAAATCTAACATATAAAAATCTAACTATGTAAATTTTAACGAAATAAATTATTCGACCCATGGGATGATAAGGCATCAGATGTTGTTGCATTGGGAGGTGGATTGTGCTCAAAAATATTAATTTTCAGTGATAGCAGCTTGTGCATACTATCTACGCAGATTACTTCTCCGCCCTCAGTAGTTTTTACTTGAACCATAGAGCGACGAGTAAAGACTGCAACCAGCTTTTTGTGCTTCTTCATATTCATTGCTTCCTTAAATATGTCATAATTTTTCTTGGATAGCTGATCGTTTATATAAAATGGAGCATCGGAGTCTAGACCAAGTAATCGAAGTTTAAGTGTTTGTTTCGTCTCGCGCCGATACATGCCTGTTGCCTGCAAAATATTGATTTTGTCTTGGGCATTAAATAATTTTAGGATTATTATTGGGTCAACTACTGTACGATTATTTTTGTTTGCTCGAACTCAAAATATATCTATTATTTTTGGCACCGGTGTAAAGTTGAGAGCAAAGCAAATGGAGTGAAAAATAGATTTTAATTTTCTCCTTCAACAAATGGAATGCCATGTAGGCGGAGATCGCACGCAATACTGGCATTTTGTTGTGCTTCAACTTTCAACTCGAGCTCGCTGACCATATTTTTTAAACTGCGCACAGATTCAAACTCCACTTCAAGTGTGTGCACACGTTGAGTCAAAGCACCAATTTCTTGTGTCTTGGTGCAAATAGTCTGTTCCATAACACAGAGCTTTTTGTCGATGAATGTCAATATCCGTTCCTCAGCTTCTTGAATTTTGGCAGCTATAAGCTCTGCTTGCTCATCGAACCGCTTATTGATAGCCTGCATTATCTGTGACGTTTGTGCGTCGGATAATCGTCCAGATTTCAGACTTGTGGATGAGTTTTCACGCTGACGTTTTTCTGGAGGCATTTTAATTTTACAAAAAACAGATGACTAATTACAATAAAATAACACGAACAGATGATTAATATTACAGAATTTACGAACTGATGACGACAACAATCAAATATGATCACAATAAGGACGAACTGATGAATCAATCTAGGCAAATGTAAAAGTGCCTTTCTAAAGCGTTCTTGGTTTGCCACTTGTTTGTTAATATAGCAAACTGCTGATTACAAAGACAAACAAAAAAGAAAGTTTTTTTTTTTTTTTTTTTTTTTTTTTTTAAAAAGCGCCAAAAATAAAAATTGAGTTTGTGGCACACACAGCCGCTGTTTAAGTCCAATTTTCAAATATGTTGCAAGCGGTATAGTCGACACAAATAACACAGTAACTATTTAAATTAACACTATGTTAAAACTTAGAAATTTTAATTTCACACGGAGCGAATATAGAACGCGTCCGACTTGTTGTTCACACCTTTGAAACTAAGCGAACAAATCGCGCAGCAACAAACAGACAGACGGACAGAGCTAGATCGACTCATCTCGTCAAGCTGATAAAGAAAAAAGTTAACTTCGGTTGGACCGAAGCTTATATACCTATTACACATCATTTGACGTGTATAGATCTAGCCATGTCCGTCTGTCTGTCTGTATGTATGCGTTTCATTCGCTCAGTTTTAAAGATATTGACCTGAAACTCGGAACTTAAGCTTTTCTCAGTCCTAAGCAGTTCAAGTGCTAACTTCTAAGTGCCATGCCCATTTTAAAGTATAGCCCCCATACAAACTTACCGTTTTTTTTCGGATTTCTTCTATGAAAATAGCTATTATTCATGAATGTAGTCACTCCAAGTTGGGTAAAAATACTTCTCATGTCATCTAATGTTAAATCCAAGCTGCCACGCCCATTTTTAGCTATAGCCCCCAAACAAACTTACCGCCCATTTTCGAATTTTATATGAAAATAGCTATTAATTATGAAATACTTCTAATGTCATCTAATGTCAAATCCAAGCTGCCACGCCCATTTGTAGCTATAGCCCCCATACAAATTTACCGCCCATTTTCGAATTTTTGTATAAAAATAGGTATTATTTATGAGAATATTCACTCAAATTTTGGTAAAAACACTTCTAATGACATCCAACATTAAAACCAAGGTGCCACGCCCATTTTTAGCCATAGTCTCCATACAAACTTATCGATTATTTTCGAACAAATGTATGAAAACGTAATTATTTTCGAATATATATTTATAAATGTATTTAAGCCACTGATGATCACACATAAACTATTCAAAGATTCGTGTGACGGGTATGTTTGATCAAAGGAGTGGGGGTGCAATCGAGATCGAGTTTAATTTTTGTTGTGCGATCACCGTTTATTTCGATATGTAAATTACGACTGACTTACATTGTATAAATCTTATCTCTAAGAATTAAGCAAAAAGATAAATACAACTTAAAGATCATGTTTACAAAACATAAGAGAATACAACTTAAAGCTCATGTTTACAAAACATAAGAGAATACAACCAATTACAGTGAGCTACCAAAATTTGACCCAACATCCCGGTCCCATTGAAAGTACAACTTTCAATCAATTGGTAGAACAGCAAGCTTATGCACCGGTCGACGTATAATGCCCTTACTCGTCTTAACATCAACAACACGTACTCGATCGTCTTTACCGCAAACAACATCAATAACGCAACCCATGATCCATCGCTTCGGTGCCACATTGTCTTCGTGTATAATAACCATTGTACCCTTTTCTAAACTATGTGATGATCGCGTCCATTTAACGCGCATTTGTAGCTCATTGATATATTCTCGCGACCAACGTTGCCAATGGTCCAATTGATTTGCATTTGAATCAATAAATGAGCGTTCCGGCAACGATCGAAGGGCGTCGCCGATAATGAAGTGACCTGGCGTAATGACTTCCAAGTCGTTTGGATCGGAAGACTGTGATGTCAAAGGGCGAGAATTCAGAATTGCTTCGACCTCTGTGACGACTGTATTCAACTCTTCAGATGTACGATTCATCAATGTTTTGGCACTCTTAACCGCCGCCTCCCATAGACCTCCAAAATGTGGTGCTCTGGGAGTAATAAAAACAAAATTAATAAATTGACTAGAGCAATAACTTACGATGTGGCGTTGAGTTTCCTTTTAAAGAAGAACAATTTAAGATCAGCAAGTCTATTTCGCGCTCCAACAAAATTTGTCGCATTGTCGCAAAATATATGCGAAGGCAAACCTCTTCGTGCTATCATACGCTTAAAGGCTGCCAAAAAGGCATCAGTTGACAAATCTGACACAACTTCCATGTGCACTGCTTTCACGGCTAAGCATATGAAGACAGCAATATAGCTCTTATAGGGCACCTTCCCTCGAATTCGTAAATATGTATTTACTGGGCCACAGAAATCAACACCACATCTAGCAAATGGTCTGATTGATGTTAAACGCTCTACTGGAAGCTGACCCATTAATTGTTGCTGCAATTTAGGCCTATATCGAACGCAATGAATACATTTTCTAACTACGCGACGAGCCAAATCTCTTGCATTTATAATCCAATAGTTATGTCGAATTAATGCCACTAATGCTCTTGGTCCAGCATAATAATTTTGAAGGTGCAAGTGTTGAACAAAACGATACACGAAATTCGATTTGCCTGAGCGCAAAATTGGATGCTTTCGATTTTCGTCTATTTCAGCCATCTCCAATCTGCCTCCAACCTTTAGCAGTTGCCATCCATCAACATATTGAAAAAATGGTGTCAAATATTTAAGTTGACTCATGATGTGACCATCCTTTGATAAAATCTTAATGTCTTCCGCGAAGTATTGCTGCTGCAAATTCCAAATAATGCAATATAGACCCTGTTTCAGTTCAATTGTTAAAAGCGATTAAGAGTATGCAAATGATGGTTTCTTCAAATTGAGTACAAAGCGCAGCATCCATGCAACTGTTCGAAGTTGGCGTGTATGCAAACTTATATTGTCAATAGCGTCTAGCAAGCGGTTACTTATTAATGTTGTTTTAAATATCAAACGTCGTTTTTCCTGGTTTATAACTTCCATGTCTATTTCTTCAAATCTACTCGTAGGCCATGCATGTGAATCCTTTAACAAGAACGATGGTCCTGAAAACCATATCTAAGAAGTCAACTCAGCTACTGTACAACCTCTGGACACGATGTCAGCAGGATTGTGTTGAGTTGGAACAAATCTCCAGCATGCTGTGGTAGTGTTTTCTTGAATATCGGATACTTTGTTTCCCACAAACGTAGAAAGTGTTACTGAATGTTGTTTTAGCCAATGTAGAACTACTTGTGAGTCCGACCACAAATACGACGAGTTAGGTTTAATTGTGAATATATCCAAAATCTTCCTATACAATAACGCCAGTAAATGTGCTGCGCACAACTCCAATTTTGGCAGTGATTGTTTTTTGGTAGGAGCAACACGGGATTTTGATGAAATTAACCGTATTGCAGTGTTACCTGTGAATCCATTGTCTTCACGTAGACACAACACCCATAAGCGCGTATGGATGCATCACAAAATCCGTGCAGTTGTAAGTCTGCAAACTGATATCTTAAGCAATAACGAGGTATTTCAATTGAGGAAAGTGTTGATAACGATTTCACCAATTCGACCCAAGCATGACGAATCCCTTGTGGAAAAGATTCATCCCAATTCAGTTTTAAAATCCATAATTCCTCTATTATAAGCTTTGCGATAATAACGAAACTAGGCCAAGTGGATCGAAAATCGATGATGCAATTGACAAGATTGATCGCTTGGTAACTACATCGAGTGATTGATATGTTACGGTGTTGAGCTGGTATGTGAGCAAAGGTTTATCTGTCGAATCTCGCCAAAATATATATTGAAATTTGCGATCAATAGGATTTACAAGTACTTGCCTGAACATTTTTACTACATCCGCTGTGATGACATAACGATGCAGCCAAAACCGAATCAAATGATTGTATAGTTCTTCTTGTAATCTTGGCCCAACCATAAGTATATCGTTGAGTGATTTTTGAGTGGTGGTGGCACACGATGCATCAAACACTACTCGAAGTTTCGTTGACGTTCTGGTTGGCTTAAATACGCAATGATGTGGAATATAGTAGTGCGGTTCATGAAGCTGAGGATGCGAAACAAGACTCATATGACCGAGTGACATATACTCTTGCATAAATAACTTATATTGCATCTTTTGCATTTGCTATTTCATATGATTGTCCGAGCATTAACGGATCATCCTTAAACAGGAGCCGAACGATAATTCTGCCATTACTATCTAGGCAGACTGTTTTAGTAAATATGTCTTCACACCGTTGTTGTTCTGGCGTAAGCACATTTTGATGGTTGACATATATTGTCTAGTTTCCATAAATTTTCAATATTATTTTTAATGGACTCCTCTAACGAAAGCATATAGTTTTGTGCACTTAGGTTATGTTGAACACTCTTGTAACATCCAAAAACTACCCAACCTAGGAGAGTTTTTTGGAGTGTAGGTAGGTTTTCACCCAAGTTAATTTGTCCAACAGCAAGAATATCAAAAAATGTTTCAGTGCCAATCAAAAGATCAATGCGACGGCACTTGAAAAATTTATCATCAGCAAGCGGTGTATTATCAGACAAAGTCCAAGTTGAGGTATCAATTTCGGTGTCAGGCTGGTAGGCAATGTATGACGTAATGCAGAAATCAAGAGCGAATTGTGATTGGTTTAAGCGTGATTTCACTTGTGTTGATGTGCGATGTTTGATGTCTGTTTGCGAGTCTCCAATGCCATGAATTAGAATATTTTGCCTAAATCTAGGAAGGCGTAGTCTTTGTGCGAACTCATCTGAAATTAAATCCACTTGAGAGCAAGAGTCTAGTAGAGCACGACCTACCTTAAAACAACCAGATGAATCTTGAACTAAAACCATAGCAGTGGCCAAAATTATTTGGTTTGAAGAGTCCTCTATATGTGTGTGTGTATACGTTGAGTTCTCTGGTCTATCAGATGAACGTGACGAATTTAATGAGTTTGAAGTGTTCTGCCAGGGATGCGATGACGACGAAGTTTGTTGGGTTTGATGCGATGACGGCGAAGTATGTTGGTTTTGATGCGATGACGACGAAGTTTGTTGTTTATGATGCGAAGACGACGACAAGTTAGCTCTCGATTCATTATTGCGATGTAATAAAGAGTGATGGCAGCGCGAACAGCTACGACATCTACTTGATGATGGACAATGTGCCATTTGGTGTCCCTTGTCTAGGCAGTTCAGGCAAAGATTTAACCTTTTCACATTTTCAAAGCGCTGACGAACGCTCATAGCCTTAAACCGACCACAATTTGTGTTCAGACGACCTTGGAGACGATTAATACTTGTATTATTGTTTGAATGACCTGGTTGACTATTCAAAATAGCAGCGAATCCAAATATTGACAATGACGTTCAATTATTTTCACGCAATCTTCCCATTGGGGAAGCTGTTCGTAATTCAGCGATTCCTTCCATTTGTTTTTTGTCTGTGTGTCTACCTTGCTCACTACAACCGAAATTAGCATGGCTTCGGCGATCTGTTTTTCATTTCCCAAAGACAAAGAGAATTATACAATGCAGAGGCATTGTCGACAACACTTCTAAGCTGTGTGCCACTAGGTTTATTCAATGACGGCAAGGTGAACAGCGACGAAATATTTTCAAGAAATACTAATGTTGAGTTTTCGTATCTAGAACTTAAACGTTGTAAAGCCTTTAAATAATTTTCATTGGTTACCTGAAATGCTTTCACGGTTTCCAATGCCGGCCCCTTTAAGCAATTTAACAGATGATTAAATTTCTCTATATTCGATAGACAGCTTTCTTTATCGATGATTTGTTTAAAAGAAGTAATAAAGTTTTTAAATTCAGCATATTTGCCATCAAATGTAGGCAACGATAATCTGGGTAGCTTTAAATTAGAATGATGTGACACAGACGACAACTCACAGAATGTGCTATTACTAATTTCACTTCCCATTTGTTCACGAATACATATTTTTGTAGCGATGTACTTATCCTCGATTTCGCTCCGTTGATTGTCCTCTGGATCCAGCTTCTCTATATTAGTTTAAATATTAAGTGCTTGCTTAAAATACGATTCCAAAATTCCAAGTCGACATTCTAATTCAGCATGTGATAGTTTTTTCGAATCCTTTTGAGAGCTTGCTTCAACTATGGTTTTTATGCGTGTAATACTTTTTCGAACACTTGTTCGTTGCTGCTTTAAATCTTCAAGCGTCATTATACCCGCCACACATAGTGTGAAGGGTATATAAACTATTCAAAGATTCGTGTGGCGGGTATTTATGCTTCGGTTCCATCGAAGTTAACGTTTTTCCTTGTTTTATGTTAAAAATGATTGAAGCACAACACCACTTGATTATGTTCTGCTATCCAAATGATTTTCACAAGATCTTTCTGATCACCCCACTGGTGATACTGGCAGATAAGTTAAATATGTATTTTTATTTAACTCAATAGAAAAAAAAACGTTAAATGTAAGCGAAGCAAGGCGCAAAGCAAAGCAAGAACGAAACCAAATCCACTCAAGTGACTCAGCAAGCCAATGTAATATTTTATTCTGCAACAACAACAATAGTACAGCAACTGACGAGACAGCAACCGTTATTGCTAGGACCCAATGCACCAACTACAAATGATAACGGCAACCAAATGCGATGATTTAGTTTTTAATATTCCAGCAATAATATTGCAACAATAATGCAATATTTCAATATAATTAACTGTCTGTCTGTGTGTTGCTGCGCGATTTATTCGCTCAGTTTTAAAGATATTAAGCTGAAATTTTAAACTTAAGCTTGTCTAGGTCCTGTGTACTTTCTATGTTAAAATCAATGTGCCACGCCCATACAAAAAATACAACATTTTGTCAAGTTCTTATAAGAAAAAATGTATTTATAAAGCGAATGGCTTCAATTATGGTTCAAATGTTTCTTATACCATGCCAAATCTTCAGTTTAAAATTGGTCCAAATCGGACCGCGAATTCCTAAATTTTTAAGAAAGTATTTAATTTGTTTAGTATTTTGAAATCAAATTTAATACAAATGCTGCACACGAAGGTCTATCCACGTCAAATGTTGTGTAACAGGTATATAGTATAAACTTTGGTCCAACCGAAGTTAACTTTTTTTCTTGTTTTCATTTGAATATTTGGTTTGGCTCTTTTTGCTCCGCAAAACAACAAAAAAATGATGCCCAAAAAATTTTTTTGGTTATTAAGAATATCTTTAAAAAAAAAGCAACACCCTTTCAACCATTCTCTCTGAGCGATCTAAAAAAATGAAAGAATGAAAAATGAAATGAAAAAGCTTGGCATGCTCCCAATGAAAGCTTGCAAGTGGTTACAATTTTTGCTTGCTTCTCCTTTATATTTTTATACCCGCCACACATAGTGTGGAGGGTATTTTTATTTTTTCAGAAAGTTTGTAACGCATTAAAGGAGACATCGTAGACCCTATAAAGTATATATATTCTTGATCAGCACATCGAGACGAGTCGGTCTAGCCTCGTCCGTGTGTCTGTCCGTCTGTCTGTCCATCTGTCTGTCCGTGTTTATGCGTTTCATTCACTTAGTTTTAAAGATATTGATCTGAAATTCTAAACTAAAGCTTTTCTCAGTCCTAAGCAGTTCTGTTAAAATCAAAGTGCCACGCCCATTTAAAGGGATAGCCCCCATACAAACTTGCCCTTTATTTTGGTTTTTGTATGAAAATAGCTTTTATTTATATTATTATAGGCTCCATACGAATTTTCCGCCCATTATCTAGTTTTTTTATAAAAAGGAATTATGAATGTATTCATGGGTAAAAACATGGGTTAAATTTCGTCCTATGTATATTCTACTGACATTATTTTTTTCAAGAAAATGATTGTAATTTTGTCCTTAGATTAAAATTTTACCCCATCATTGTTTCTAATCTTTGCACACTGGACGGAAAGCCCGATTTTTTGGCATAAAGTCTAATCCTGAAGGTACAGAGTTCAAACTTCGTTCAGTTCTTAGTAATAGTGTGTGTAGTAACTATTTAAAATTTTAAACAGTTTGGACCACGCTCACTCATGCCGCCCTATAAGAAAAAGTTGTGAAATAGTCATTTTTTGATTTAAAGCTATCTGATTTCATTTTTAATGAACTGCTTCTCAAAAACTATCACAATATATTATTTAAATTTTACTATAATGTATTAACAAAACAAATAAAATATTTCAAAATTTTTTTAAATTAAACATTCTTAAAAATCTTTAACAACTAGCGAGTATGGAAACAAATTAAATTCTGAATCATCGTTGTCATCGCTGTCACCGCTTGGAGAATCGTTGTTGTTTTGATCACAATCAAATTCGGGTGCTTCTAAAAGTTCCACGACTGCCTTTGGTAATGCTTTCGTTTTGTTTTGATGCGATCTCTTGTTTAAAAAAAATGCTTGAAATAAGAGGATCCGATGAGTCGATAGATCTTTGGAAAACATCCGTTAAGTTATTTAGCCTGTTATTCTGACGAGCATGTGATCGCCTATCACGCTTGTACAATTTGTTTCGCTCTTCTGACGCGTTTTCACCTAGACATCCAACAGGCATAACAGAAGTTTAAATTATTTGGGATCCATGAACAAAAATCTTGTGTACGGTAGGGGACATTGGAAACCATGACTACTTGTTTATGTAAAATGTAAAAGTAAATATGCTAGAGCATCATCTGGTGTAAGCGGAACTGGATCGGACGAAAATGTTTTTCTTTTCATATAGCTGGGACTTTCTTCATCTTGCATACATTTCCTGAGCACTATTGACGTATCCATGGCGTTGGACTTCTTGGCTTCCGCGTATAACAGAAGAGGTGCGGGATTATGTATTGTCAAATCGGCGGCCAATTTTCTCTTTAATCTTGAGGCTGCTTCCGAATACCCTAGATGGGGACGTCCCATTTTGCTTTGAAAATGTGTGGCATGTCTTTCAGGACCCAGTTCAATTGGAGATTCCAACGAAAGCCACTGTGAGTGCTTCATTTTAAAATTGGAAACATTTCGGCCACATTTTGGGAAATATTTTCGCATGTAATTGTGAAAACTTTTGACTTTTTGATAAATTTTGTCTCTCATATTTAGGTCAATATCATCCAAGCCGACTTGACCGAAAATGCACTCAGAAATTGCATCTTCTGTCCTCTTGTTGCTCCATGCTTCGAGCTATTGAAAATTGCTGAAGACAAAAGTAGCTGCAATACATTTAATATTCCGGAAAACGCGCAAATTTGAGCAATTATAATTATTATTCTCTAAAACTGTATATTTTCATTCAAAACGAGACATATATACAATACTTTTTTGGCACAGATTGGAAGGGAATTAGTTCTACTCCACAATTCACGAACACTGGGTTATACTTTTCAACATAAATCGGTTTAACAACACAAGACACATAAGCAACAAATAACACATATTAAACAATTCTTACTAGCTGCAGTTCCCCACAGCTGTATTCCATAAGTCCACACAGGCTTAAGGATGACTTTATATAGCATAATTTTTTTTCTAGGCTGAGTTTAGATCTACACCCAAACAACCAGTGCATGCGCCGTATTTTAAGTTTAAGCTGTTCTCTTTTTTGCAACAATATGATTTCACCATATTAGTCTTTTGTCTAGTATAACGCCTAAATATTTAACAGCATCGCACTTGGGTATTAATACAATATTGAAAAACGTTTGGAGACTTGTGCCTTTTCTAAGTGAGAAGAGTATGTGAGCTGATTTTTCCGTATTAACTGCTATGTTCCATTTTTGCATCCATGTCTTAAAAAGATGCAGTTGTTGTTGTAGTATACGCGTTGCTTCTGAAACAGAATTTTCTCTGAAAATTATCGCTGTATCATCTGCATATGTAGCTTTCGTGACTTGACTACAGTTTTAGCCAGGCATATCGGCTTTATAAAGCAAAGGTGTCAGTACACTGCCTTGAGCAACACCTGCATGTATATCTTTGATTGCAGAACGAGTATCTTCGCATCGTACATAAAAATGCCTATCTTCCAGGTAAGATCTTAGAAAATGGTAGTGGGGAAATGGTAGCGACTGCTTTATTTTATAAAGTAGACCCTTGTGCCAAACACAATCGAAGAGTGTTTTCTAGGTGGTGTGTGTCGATTTGCTTCTCTTTGGTTTTTTCTAGGATCTGTCGCAGCATAAATATGGAGTCGATGGTTGACTTCTTTGGCCTAAAACCGCACTGATACTGTCCAACTATACTTCCTACGTACGGTTTCAGTATATTGCATATTACGCCAGATAGTATTTTGTATGCGATAGAGAGGAGACTTATCCCGCGATAGTTAGCGCAGATTGCGGGGTCTCCTTTCTTAAAGACTGGACACAGGACACTTAGGTTCCAGTCAACAGGCATACGCTCACCAGACCATATTTTGCACAAGAGTTGATGCATACATCGAATCAACTCGTCGCCGCCGGTTTTAAATAACTCTGCGGGTAATTCGTCTGCGCCTGCTGCTTTGTTATTTTTAATCCATTGTGGTGGTTCCACAGGAATCCCATCATCGGTCGGAGGACCCAGATTTTAATCACTTCCACTAGCGGTATTGTTCCCGTCACCGCCCCCAAGTAGGGTAGAGAAGTGGCTCCGCCATAGCCTTAGTGATTCTTGGACATCTGTTACCATGTTTCCTTGTTCATCCTTGCAGAACGAAGCTCCTTGCTTATAACCATCGGACATACGTTTGATTTTTGGCTAAAAACATAGCGTCTCGTTTCTGCTACCCATCATCTCAATATCCTCCACCTCAAGCCTTTCCAGTTCTCTTGTCTTCCGTCTGATCAGGAGTTTTTCTTCTCTCCGTTTCTCCGTATATCGCTTAACAACAGCTGGTTTTGCTCCCGCCTGCAGAGTTCGTTGTCGTGCTGTATTCTTCTCTGCAGTAGCAATGCGACATTCCTCATCGTACCATGTCTGCTTTCGAGGTTTAGTGTAGCCAATAACCTGTTTGTCTTGTAGTAGAGTACCTAGCATCAATCACCACATGATCTACTTGGGTGCGGATACGTAGGTCGCCACTGCGCCATGTTACCTTGAGGATGTCGATATGTGGGAATCTGGTACTACTTATGATCATGTTTCTGCCCGCAGCAAAGTCGATTTATCTTTCTCCATTACTGTTGGTGTTATGTAGGCTAAATTTAGCGATGTTCGGGCGAAAGATTTCTTCTCGCCCACTTTGTGCGTTGAAATCACTGATGACAATTTTGATGTCATGCTTGGGACAGCGATCGTAGAGGCTTTCTAATCGCTTACAGAATTCGTCTTTCTCCATCTCATCTTTAACATTTGGCGAGGTGTGTACACATATAAGGCTAATGTTGAAAAATTTACTTCTGATGTGTATCGAGTCGAGACGTTCATCTACAGCTGTAAACCTGGAGACTAGTCTGCGTAGTTTATTACCAACCATATAGCCACATCCAAATATATGTTGCCTTTCATGGCCACTGTAGTAGATATCACTGGTTGCTAAGTTTACTAATATCCTTTTTGGGGGGTCATCATGTTTCTTTGCTCAAACGGTAGATGGGGCCTCCAGAATCTTTGCCCCTACCGCGGAATTATCTACGGGTGGATTAACACATCTATGTCTGCCACCTGGAGTACTTTTTGTTTATACTAGCCATTATTTCATTTGGTACACTTTTATTCTGTGTGTGTGTTTTACGTCGTTGGAAACCACTCCATCGACCAACCTCACATCGAGGAATCGCTCTTTAGTCTGCTCTTACGTCAAGCTGGGCATGCTGTGATAGTATTCTTGACCGTCCGCTTACCACACGGGCATGCAATTTTTTTTACCTATTTTAAATTTAAAGTTCATTTATTTTGCTTATCAAAAACAATTAATAACTTTATTTATGCAAGTACAGTTGTTCAAAAGTTATACAAACTTCGATGTATACAGATTTAACAAAGTTTTGAATTATTTTTAATTAAAAAATTATTATTAAAATTTAAAATAATTAAAAAGTGGAACACGAAGCTTTGAAAAGATTAAAGGTTGTGCTTCAAGGGGCTACTCAGGTTCGAGAAAAATTTTTTTTTTGCATTTTTTTATAGCCTACATATTTGAGAATATCGCTTTAAAAGGATTTTTTGAAATTCGAAATACTTTAGAAGATACAGCCATTTATGTCGACCAATGTCTTCGCGAAAATGAGATTTGCTTACTAAACATACGTATGCTTGCACATGTGCACGCAAGCAGCATTGAGATTGCTAATTATATTGCTAATTCTATTCTACTAAACCAATTTTTAGGAAACAAAGTGCAATTGACGCAGAATTTTCACCATTCTCAAACTGCATACTTTCATTTTCCACCTCACTTCTTTTTTTCGCCAAAAAATAACTTAAATATCAAAAATACTGCTTTTTCTTGCAAAAAATTGTTTTCGTCTTTTTTTGAACCCATGTTTTTCGATTTGTCAGTCAAGTTTTCTCCGGTTCTTCTGAATCGATTTTGATGAAACAAAGTGCAATCGATGCATAAATGTCGATAATTTCTAAAACTGCATACTTATGTTTTTCATTTACCTTTTTTTGGTATGCAGTAAAATAACTTCAAACTTTAAACGCGTTTATCTCGAAACCACGTTTTTCGAACTTGCGGCCACGATGCCGTCCTTAATTCTGAACCGATTTTGATGAAATTAGTTGCACTCGGCGCAGAATTATCACCATTCTAGTCCGTACCTCAATCATAATTTTAATAAAAATTGTTTTTTTTTTAAATGGCCGCCATTTTGTCAAAAAGAATCGCAAAAATTTACTTGAGTTACGGACGAGATCTTTACTGATTATAACCCCATATTTACTTTTAAAATCAGACAACCCGGAGACCCGGAATCGTGGCCGCAAGCACCATATTTTTTTTTGGCAACGTACTTTGAAGGCCGATAACTTTTTAAACAGCCCTCGTAAAAAAAACGAGGAGTTTTTCATTAACTTTTATTAATTTATAATTGAATAAAAAAAACTCCAATCAAATATGTCTTTCCCTTTCCAAATGAGATTTTTTTTTAAAATGGTCTAAAAACAGTCTCATGAACCAGAATACCCCCTTAAATGTATAAACCATAAATAAGGTAAAAAAAATGTCCTACATTAAAATTTAGATGTCATACTTGATCGCATATTTATAGACTGAATAAGTTACTGTAGGAAAGAAGAAACTAGTAAAAGAAGCAATTACTTGCTTAAGGAAGAATGTTAATTATTATTATTGCAATTGGGCAAGTATACTGCTACCTAGAAGGTATATTGTAAGAACTTACTGATTAGATTTCTGCCTCCAACCCTTATTCTGGTATGAAACTAATCATCTTCATGGGTTTGGTTTTTCTAACCTGCTCAATGTAGAGTGAATATCCTCTTAACACTATCATCATTTTTCTGGCTGTAGCTTCACATTCTGATTGAATGTGAATGGTGCCTCCTCCATCCTTCCACAGAATCTTCACTAGGAAGATCCTGTTACATCCATTATATGCAGGTGTTTGCTTAGTCTACAGTGGCCTGTTAGGAGCCCTGCTACAATATAGGTGCTCGTCCCTGGTCAGTTTCCTCTCGTTTCGGAATGTCTTATTATGTGTATGGCTCCCAATGGAGCAATAGCGTTCTGATCCTATCAAAAGGGGTGCAGTCTTCTTCCTGGCGAGTGTGTCTGCCTGCTCATTGTCTAGAATATTCGAGTGCGCAGGTACCCACAACAATTGCGCTCTGTTGCGTTGTCCTAATACATTCAAGGTGGAAATAGCCTCATCAGAGTGCAGCGCCTTAAGGGCTGTTTGACTGTCCTATCAATCAGTTCAGTCTCCATCTACCAATATGCGGATGAGTGTGACTCTCACCTGGTTTAACTATGATGTTGTATAACCATACCATGGTCTTGGGTTTACAGCCCTGAGACACCCCCATTAATTTCGTGCATACAAACTGGGCTTTAGTTCATCAACGTCTGTGTGGTTTTTCCAGAGAAGTTGTCATACCCAAATACTTTGTCGATATGCTGAAAGATATTTACACACCTCTCAGTGCAACAGTTTTAAGGTTTGGTAGCTTGTACTTTCTTGTGAAAGGTACAATGACAGTTTAGGCTGGAACTATACTTTGTCAATCCTCCCTGCACCATTCTTAAGGTATTCTCAGACCCCTTTTAAATATGCACATAGGTTTTCTTTATATTTTCCATTTGCAATGATTCCAATATCGTCCGCATAACCCTGGCATTTTATGCCATTGCTGCTTAATCTGGTTAGTAGGCCATCTACCACCAGACTCCACAGCATAGTTGATAGTTTCCCACCCTGCGAACATCCCTTGACGGTTTGCAGTCTAATTTTCATGCCATTAAAGTTTGTTTCCGCAGTTCTTGCACTGAGTAGAGAGTGTAACAAGTCGATTACTAGAACATTACATATAGATTGATGGTTCATTTTTCAAACGCCCACTGAATATTTAATAAAGCACAAAAAGTGGTTTCTTTGTGGTCCAAACAGTTTTTAAGTTCATTAGGGTAAAGTTGGTCGATTTATCTATCCTATATGTGTATAAGTCCTTGTATAGAGGATTTCTCATGAGGACTCTTATATGTCTACAACCTTTTCCATTATTTCCTTCCCCTCTGTGTTAGGACATGGCAAATTACCAAGCTACTGGTCATTAACCTTTGAATTCTAAGGAGTATTTCCTCATCTCCAAATTGTAGTACAGCAAGGAAGATTCCGTCTACTCCAGGAGATTTAAAAGGTTGAAACGTGGATACTGTCATTTTCTCTATTGTTAAAATCTTTTTGCTAGTAACAGGTTTTCTCTACTTGCTTGCCTATACACGCTGAGGCTCCGCATCCCTAGCTCCTGGATAGTTTGTTTCTAATAGAAGTCTAACTCTCTGTTCTTTAATTTTGGTATAGGAATTATCTGCCTACGAAGCTATATTTGCTTCGGCTCGCGGTCCTGCGATTGCGAGCAATTGTGTTCTTGCGTTTTGCTTTTCTTTATTCTCTATTATAGAGCGTAAGCTCCACTGAGTACTCCTCCTATCCGTCTATACTTTCGGCTCTGTTGAATAGTTTCCTTACTCCTTACACGATCTCCGTGGAGGGAATGTTCTCATCGGTCAATGCCGTTAGAACTGGGTCTTTCCAGTCCTTAAGGATCGGGTGGTTTTACATCCACTCCGTCGATATATCGTCAGCGCAGTCAATGATCAACATTCCTGGTCTGAACTGCACGGCATTGAAACTGATTTTAAGGCTCCAACCCTGAGCGGCTTCAAACAGGATGAGATCTTCCAACCCCGTATGACCTTCCGCTGAGAATGATACCTGTGGGTAGTCACACGGAAGGTTCACCACCTTTTTGGTGTTCACAACTGTTGCTTAAATTACATCTTTAGTAACGGTGGTTGCGACACTATTCCGTGCCCTGTTCATTTCCAAGGCCTCTGCAGACGAAGATGGTCTCTCATCTAGTCTATCTTGGACTCTTGGAGCGGTTTTACTCCTCTTCCCCTTGCGTTGTTGGGGTGTAATTGTGTTATTGGCTCTCTTTGTGACTTGTACAGTTTTGTAGCTCAGGACTTTTGCCTTGGCCTCCTGCTGTAATAGTCCCTGTTTAATGTAACTTAGGTACCATCTCACCCCCGCACCACTCAGACCTCGACAATGTGGGTTATTCAAACCGCCTGGTGTTACAAGTGGTGGGAGGAAGGACCTCTTCGGCGATGTTGTGCTCCCCTCTTGTGTTTTGGCCGGGATTGTCTGGCTGCTTCTACTGTTGTACTCCTCGTAAACGCCTAAATCTACGGTGCTGGGTCTTGGGTGAACATTGGGCGTGTTAGTTGCACGTGGTTCTGCACGTGCCTGCTGCGGACAGATGTCATCCAGTCCCGCTTGTTCCAGCTGACTAGCTGCTTTTGTCGCGGTGCATTCCCACGGTAGATTTGTATTTTTGTTCTTATTTGTTTTTTCATTATAAATTTCTTGTGTAGAACAACGGTGCACCTGTACAGATTTCCACTATATACATGCAAGGGTTTATACTTCTCGACGCGAGGCTGTGTCGAGAAGGTACCGTTTGCGGCTGGGCTATTTAGGGCTGATCATCAACACGGCTAACATGACATCTTAATCCAGCCGCTTGGGAGGACATGACATGTGCTTCATAAGGATGGTCATGGGCGCTTCGAGATGTTCCGAAGAGATCATGGTCAGTCCAAAAAGCAGCACTATATTAGCCAGGCTGAAAGTAGATCTGAAAGCCTGTTACTCCCGTTTTCCCACGGCTTAGGAAGAGCATAATCCGTATAATGTTCATAAGTGAACATGATCTTCGCTACGGTACTGTAACTGCTGCATCCGACGAGCCATAAAATTGGTAATAATCTTACATTGACATTCTTAAATGCACATAATGTAAAGTACTTATTTACGTTAGTTAACATAAATTTAAACCGAAACATCCAAAAAATTAATGTAAATTTAAGACAATTATTTGCATAAAATATTAATGGTAGGTAAGTATAAAAAAGGTAAACATGCTAGTGGTGGGAAACCGAAAATAAATTCAACAATCAATAGTCGATAACAGATTTTTGATAACATCGGGAAACTATAATAAACTAACTTAAGTATCGCTAGTGTTACCGATAAATTATCGCTGTCAACTGTCATGCGACATAGACGTGTTTTTGAAATCGACCCGTGCTTTCACTAATATAATCAGTAAATTTATTTACAAAAATTAAATACTTCAAAGTTAAAGTGTATATTTAAAAATTTTGCCTATCACTGCAAATCTAAAACAAACAAAAAAATAAAAATTTAAACAAAAACAATTAATAAAAAATGATGAGCGAAACTTATGAACACAACCAAAAAATTGGTAGCTGCGAGAAATGCATATTTTACATTTGCATAGCCTTGCAACAACAAAGACCATTCATCAAACTCCAACTTATCTGTTACAGCAGAGCCGTCAGCTAATTCTTGCTCTCCTTCACGTCCTAGCAACATCTCATGGAGTGCTCAATGTATTACCGACTACTCCACTGCCTCCCTTCGAACCAATAATAGCATATACAACAATTACAACACAAAGTGGATATAGAACTTCGACAGCTTCGGCGCCAAGAACAACAATAGTATTCTCATCAACTTCGTCGATCACGTCATCTATATCCTTATTGGTCACGCCAATTCAAAACTCACTTCATATTAATGTAAAGTACGTTAACAAAAATAACAACAATGTAAATCCAACTTCTTTAATTGTTTTAGCGAAAACGTTACTTCTTCGAAAACAAACAATGGAAAGCAGACACACACAAATCAGCCCTTAAAATTGAAAAGGAATAGAGAAACACATTCTCCAAGTAAGCAAATACAACAAAAGCAAAACAATAACAAAAATCAAAAAGAACAAAACGTAATTAACATTGCAAAATTATTGGCTCAGTGAACGAAACTCATCAAACCGCTTCGAACATTTAGCAGATGACAAGACTGACGAACATTCCTGTAGCTCTGAAAATACTTTACAACGTTTAGCTTAAATATTGCTAAAAGTGAATAAACCACCTCCACTATATATTTAGGGTGTCGGCCAGATAAAAGTCTTATATGATGCCCTCAAAGAAGTAGTTTAAAAATAACTACGAGTTAAAAGCGTTAGCTAACAATGAAGTCAGAGTGCAGGCCACAGATTCTTCTTGCTATAAAAATATTATAAATATGTTGAAACAAAAAAAAAACCAAATACTATATGTATAAAGCTAAGCAAGATAGATACTTCAAAGTTATATATTACGAAATATGAATAAATAAAAGCTGAACTTGAAGAAATAAAAGCTGAACTTCAAGAACTAGGTCACAATGTTAAACATATTTATAATATTTAACAACGAACAACAAAGATGCCTCTCCTTTATTTTCAATTGATCTTCAAAGTGAAGACAAAAATTGCATTCGAGCCACCTCATATTAAACGCACACTATCGCACTGTGTTAAATGCGCTGGTCTCCATACAACAATAAACTGCACTTTTGAAAAGGTCAGACCAAATGTGCTCTATGCAATGGCAACCACACTTTTTAACTATAAAGGCTGCGAAGTATATAAAGAACTAGATATATAACGTTTACCTTAACTTCGTGAAAAAATAATACCAAATAAAAATGTAGATGTACGGGTATCGCCCTCTCCTAGTTCTAGGATTAAGGTGACCCCCTCCATTAGTTTAACTCCAATATCAAGTGGCAATAAGACAAAACATTACCAGCTCCTCTGATACACCATTTAAAATTAACCAAACCATCCCTTCCCAGCTTGTTCAATCCGAAATACAACCCTCTCTTCCATCTTTAAATCATTTACCATCTTACTCAAGATCCACAAAGATAAACTCCTTACCATCCAACCCAAATTCACATAAACTAAACGACATGCAAGAGCTAAAACTTTTTAACTAGTGACACTTTTAGTATCCAAGACAAATTCGTAGATATATGCTCAGATACACTACGAATAACATTCTGAAAGGCTAAGGGGCTGAGGCAACATATATTAGAACTAAAGCACTTCCTTTATGAAAATAATATTGATCTGGCAATTATTTTAGAAACGCATTTTACATCTAAACATTTCCTAAAGATAACAGGCTATACTTTTTATAATACAAATCACCCAGACGACACAGGGCATGGGGGTTCAGCTATTATAATTAAAAATAAAATTAATTACTATGGGATTTTAGCCACGATTATATTCAAGCTACTATTGCACTAGTTTACAAATGGCCACCAAAATTTTTTCTTAAGAACCGTTTAGTAGATATCTTCAGAAAACCGTTTTTTGTGTACTTTTTTCAGTTATCACTAAAAATCTCAGGAATGGACAAATTTTTAAAGCTGAACTTTTCATAGGTTAGAAGATATTTTTTTTTTCAAAAAAGCATGAAAAAAAGAGGAAGAAAATATCTTCCAACCCATGAAAAGTTCAGCTTTATAAATTTGTCCATTCTTGAGATTTTTAGTGATAACTAATAAGACCAATTAAAACAGATATACCTCAAGGTAGCGTTCTTGGACCACTCTTATACGTCCTTTTTACGCAAGACTTACCTATCCCAATAGAACCCTCTTCTATGATAGCAACTTTTGCAGATGACACAATACTTCTTTATTCACAACTAGCTGAGCTACCCGGCCTCGCTCGGGTCATGTATTTGTCGGGTAATTTTATTTGTTCAACTATTTTTTTGGTTCGCCTATATGGTGCCACGCCCACCGCCCATTTTCCAATGGATTACATTTTTCTCGGTGTTGTAAGATGCATACTGCATTTGATTTATCTTCTTGAATTATTTGCAAAAAAAAGATGAACATGTTTTTGATTGCTCTTACAGGGCCACGCTCCATTTATTTCAACTTTACAGGTCCTAGTAACATATATACTGAATTTCAAATATTTGCAAAAATACGATGAATTTCTGTATTAATTCTATGGGGATGACGCCCACTGCCCATTTTTCTAAAACTGCATATATATGCAGTTTTAGAAAAATGGACTAAAAAAATATAGGTACATCTACAAAATTTCATTGAAATCGGTTGAGTTGTTTAGGAAATATTTATTGAATTTATAATCGATTCTTTAGGGACCACGCCCACCACCCCACTTAAGGGCTCGAAAAATAGTTTACATACTATTCCCAGATCTACTGAATATACTCACAAAATTTCATAGGAAACGATCAAGCCGTTTCGGAGGAGTTTCGTTACAAACACTGACCCGAGAATTTTATATATAAGATAGCAGGTACCCGCTATCTGCCTTCTCTTTGGTGGCTAAATATAAATTGTTCAAAAATGTGGGTTCAAATTTTGGAAATCCCCTAAACACGACTAACCATCATTCAAATGCGCCCAGTTTCAAGTCTCTACGTCAAGTCAATCCAAATGTATGACTTTTTTCAAGGCTCTCATTAGGCCCCGGGTCAAAATTTTCTAAAATTCCGTCTTAGTGCTCACGTGTAATAAAAATAAAAAAAATTGGTAAAAAAATCTTTTTGGGTCCACATATGGGTCCCAGGTCCAAATTCCGGATGTCCCGTGAACACCTTGAACGCCAAAAATGTTTCTTAACCATCTTTCTAATGAGCATTGTTTCAAGTCCCTACTCTACTCTACTCTCAAAGATATAGCTTTTCCGGTTTCAAGGCCCCCATTAGGCCCCGGGTCAAAATTTTTCATTTTTTTTTCCTTTCTGACCACATATATGATGAGAGCAACAAACAAAAAAAAAAATAGTTCAAATCGGTCGAGTCATTCTCGAGTTTTAGCGTTGTTAACACACAGCTATATATTTTTATATATATAGAAGATAGAAGATAAGACTTAGCTACAGCCTCTAATAAGCTTCAAAACATACTTGATACCACCAAAAAATGGTTTCATAAATAGGCCATGAAAAATAACGAAAAAAAACTACACAAGTTATCTTTACAACGAAAAGTGTTTTCGTGCCCATTCCTTTAAAAATAAATACTGTTGACGTACCATTGAAAAATCGGCCAAATATTCGGGAATTCACCTAGATAATAAACTGACTTGGAAGTTACACATAGAAAAAAAAACAAATTAAATAAAAGAGAAATATCGTCAACTGAGCTGGCTTATGAACAAAATATCGAAACTCTCTATGAGCAATAAACTTCTATTGTACAAAAGCATCATAAAACCAATTTGGACTTACGGGCTTCAAGTTAGGGGTACATCTAAAACATTAAACATCAATATAATACAACGGCAACAGTAAAAAGTTCTTCGACAAATTACAAGAGCGGAATGGTATATTTCTGACGTAGATATGCACAGACATCTCAAAATTCACACCGTTAAAGAATAAATAGTAGCAGTTAGTAGAAGTTACCACACCAGAATCCTGTCATATTCAAACAACGAGATGAGTAACTTACCCATACTTCAGCTAACTTCAAAACGACGTCTAAAAAGGATCCGACGCCTACTTATTTAATAATTTGTTATTCACGATAACTTCTTCATAAAACTTATTTTTTTTATTTATAATTTAAAGAAATTGTTTTCTTTAATTATCCTTTTCGATATTAAAAAATGTACAAAATGTTGTTTAAGACAAATGTATAAATTTATTTATAAGAAAATAAAAATAAAACAAGGAAAATCGTTAACTTCGGTGGAACCGAAGCTTAAATACCCTTCACACGTTTTGTTAAATAATTAATGTGTTATCATCAGTGATTGTGTGGTCGCCAAGTCCTTTAAGGTTCGAAGGACCAAAATGTATGGTCGCCAAGTCCTTTAAGGATCGAAGGACCAAAATGTGCAATAACGTGCACATTTTGAATTCTGTTTTAGAACTCCAAAAGAAATGTTAATGTATAATGGCAATATAGCCTTATATATTTACATTTAAAATTTATGTTTTGTAATTTCACTTGGAGAGATCAAACATGTTTGAGTAGTTGTAAGGTACTAATTTTATTTATGAAAATTACATGCTTATATACAATTTCTATTTCTATTATAAAGTGGACTGTATGTGTAAAATTATATTATGTGTATGTTTACAATGAATATAAATATAAAAATAGCTTATCTATTTTAGGCGTAGAGTTAATCATTTGTGCCGGAGTCAAGAGTCATCGCATTGCTACTTAAGTGCTGAGCATCACTTAGAACGATCGTAAAATGTTATGACTTTTGTGTGAGTTTAAAAATATTGTCACTGCGGGATATCTTGTCTATTCTTATCGCGTATTAAATAAGTATAAACAGATAAACCGAATCCGATGTTCATACTTGAACATTCTGAATATGACAATCCACAAGCAGCACATGTTCATATTTGAACAGTGATTTAGACAAAACTTCGCGATGGGATGGGAGGGGGTCAATGGGTCAACTCAAGTTTAGGCAAAATATTGATACAAAATTTTAAGCTGAAAATACAGATATTCAGGAAAAAAATCGAAGATAATCGATAAGTTTGTATGGGGCCCTATGCCTAAAAATGGACGTGGCTCCTTGGTTGTTATATTGGATGATATTAGAAGTATTTTTACCCAATTTGGAGTCAATACATTCCTAAATAACCATTTCCATACAAAAATTTTAAAATCGGTGGTAAGTTAGTATGGGGACTATACCAAATAATGGGCGTGGCACCTTGGTGTTGATATTGGATGATATTAGAAGTGTTTTTACCCAATATAGAGTCAATACACTGCTAACTAATACATACTATTTTCATACAAAAATTCGAAAATGGAAGGTAAGTATGTATGGGTGATACATTTAAAAATGGGTGTAGCACATTTGTTTTGACATTGGATATGTTTGGAAGTATTTTTACCCAATTTTGAGTGAATATATACATAAATTAAACCAATTTTCATATAAAATATTTAAAATTTTAGCCTCTAATGCGCCAAATCGCGACTGGTGCCAAAACCATTGAAAATCAAAATGGCCATGTCTGTCTGTCTGTTGCGATGCGTTTTAATCAGAAATATATGTACCCGAAATTAAGAACCTAAGCTTTTCTTGGTCATAGGCAGTTTATATGTCAGAATCAATGTGCCGATTCCATTTTTAGGCATAGCTCCCATAGAAATTTACCGTCTATTTTCGAATTTTCGTATGAAAATACTTGTTATGTCAGTTTGATATGGTTATAAGTTGTTTCTATTTCAGAACCAATGTGCCACGTCCATTTTTCGTCATAGCTGCATTTTTTTGTCCTTAGTACTTTGTATGATATGTTGTTTGTTATAAAATGTAGAAGTTTTTTTATGAAGACACTTATTACTTCTGAACGAATTCAGTTAAAATTTGGTAAAATCACTTTTAATGTCCACCCATGAACACACTAGCGATATATTTAAGATCGGGCTATATAACATGCAGCCCCCCATACAAAATTTACCAAATCCATCGAGAAATTTTGTCTAAACCCCCTGGTGAACATGTAAAATTAAAAGTGGCATGTATTGGGTATTCGAACTTCGATTCCACCGAAGTTACCATTTTTCCTTGTTTTAATTTTTATACCCGTTACACATAGTGTAAACTGGTATATTCTGTTTGTTCGAAAGCTTGTAACGCATTAAAGGAGGCATTGGAGACCCCATAAAGTATATATATTCTCGATCAGCTCGATGAGACGAATCGATTTAGCCATGTCCGTATGTCTTTCCGTCTGTCTATCTGTCTGTCTGTCTGTTACGATGCTTTTACTCAGATTGTTTTTAAGATATTGACATGAAAATTTAAACTAAGCCTTTTTCGGTCCTAGGCAGTTTGTTTGTCAGAATCAAGATGCCACGGCCATTTTAAGGCATAGCTCCCATATTAAAATAGGTATTATTTATGAATATATTCACTAGAAAGTGGGTAAAAACACTTCTTATGTCATCCAATGTCAAATCCAAGGTGCCAAGCCCATTTTTAGGTATAGCCCCGATACAAACCTACCGCCCATTTTCGATTTTTTGTATGAAAACATTTATTGTTTCTGAATAAATCCAATTAAAATTTAGTAAAATCAATTTCAATGTCCGTCTAAGTGAACACTTTCGACATGGTAAGGATCGGGTTAACATAACATTAAGCCTCCACATAAATTTGACCAAAATCATCGTGAAATTCAATAATAGCAACTGGTGAACATATAAACTATTAAAAGTGTTGTGTAATGGGTATTTCAGCTTCGGTTCCACCGAAGTTAACTTTTTCCTTGTTTTTTGTTTTTTTGTGATATTTTTTTTTGCCAAACCTCCACTTATATCGTTCCACAACCATTGTACTCATCTGATCTGGGGTCGTGCGACTTCAGGCTATTCAACTAGCTTAAAAGACCACTCCGGGGTCATCGTTTTGAGGCGATAGGGCACACTCAAACTGCTGCAAAAAGGAACTAAAGGCTATACTTAAAATTGACTTTTTCAATTGTATCGGTAATTGGAAAATGCTTTGCTATAATTGTATTGTAGTGGGGAGGGAAGTACTTTATATGCGATGAAATTGATTTGGATGAATAAATAGAGAATTTTTTGGTGGTGTTTGGACTGAACGAGCAGTTTTACTAGAAACTTAGACTCTCCTAAGCCTTCAAGTGTGCACTTGCAAACGGTTTTCCTCTAACCCCATTTTAAGGGGTACCCCTCTTACAAATCTACCCCAAAATTGTGGCGTTTTGCATGAAAGTGTCATTGTTTCTTATTCTAGGAAGTCTTAATTTGGTATAAATTATGTCTATGATAGTCCCAATGAAATATATGGATCACCAAAATTCTAGGTATAGCCCCCATACAAATGTAACCCAAAATTTTGTGTTTTTGCACGAAAACGTCATTGTTACTTATTGTATGAAGTCTAAATTTAGTATAAACTTGCAGGTACCCGCGGCTTTGCTCGCGTTTTATTTTTTTGGCTTCTCTTTGGTGGCTAAATATAAATTGATCAAAAAATGTGGGTTCAAATTTTGGAAATTCCCTAAACACGACTAACCATCATTCAAATGCGCCCAGTTTCAAGTCTCTACGTCCATTCAATCCAAATGTATGACTTTTTTTTTCAAGGCTCTCATTATGCCCCGGGTCAAAATTTTCTAAAAATAAATAAAGTTGGTCAAAAAATCTATATTGGGTCCACATATGACCCATATACCCTTGAACACCTTGAACGCTTAAAATGCTTTTTAACCATCTTTCAAATGAGCCCTGTTTCAAGTCTCTACGTCTATTCATTCCAAAGATATGGCTTTTCTGATTTCAAGGCCCCATTAGGCCCCGGGTCAAAATTTTCTAAAATTCCGTCTAAGTGCTCACCTGTAATAAAAATAAAGAAAATTGGTCGAAAAATTGGGTCCACATATAGGTCCCAGGTCCAAATTACGGATGTCCCTTGAACACCTTGAACGCCAAAAATGCTTTTTAACCATCTTTCCAATTTGCCCTGTTTCAAGTCTCTGCGTCTATTCACTCCGAAGATATGGCTTTCCCGGTTTCAAGGCCCCCATTAGGCCTCGGGTCAAAATTTTCTATTTTTTTTTTTCGTTTCTGACCACATATATGATGAGAGCAACAAAACAAAAAAAAAAGTTCAAATCGGTCGAGTCATTTTCGAGTTTTAGCGTAGTTAATGCACAGCTATTCATTTTTATATTGTATATATATAGATTATGTCTAGGATAGTCCCAATTAAATAGAGCAATACAGCCTCCATACAAACTTATCGATTATTTTAGAATATTATTTGAATATCTGTATATTTAGATTTAAATTTAAATCTAATATTGTGTCTAAACTTGAGTTGTATCAGACTTTTGACCCCTCCCATCTCGAAGTTTTATCTAAGGTACTGATAATCATATATAAACTATTTAAAGATTCTTGTGACGGGTATTTAAGCTTCGATTCTACCGAAGCTAACGTTTTTCCTTGTTTTTTCTTACATTTATATTTATGTAATCGTTACACATAGTGTAAACGGGTATATTCAGTTTGTCCGAAAATTTGTAACGCATTAAAGGAGGCATCGGAGACACCATAAAGTATATACATATATTACTGATTAGCTCGCTGAGACGAATCGATCTTGCCATGTCCGTCTGTCTGTCTGTTGCGATGTGTTGTACTCAGAATGTTTTTAAGATATTGACATGAAATTTTAAATTTAAGCTTTTTTTTTGGTCAGGCAGTTTGTATGTCTGAATCAAGGCGCCACGCCTATTTTTTGGCATAGCTCACATACAAAACTACGGCCAATTTTTTGAATTTTTGTATGAAAATTTATGACTCTATTCACTCCAAATTGGGTAAAAACAATGTCCAATGTTAAATCCAAGGAGCAACACCCATTTTTAGATATAGCCCCATACAAACCTACCGCCCATTTTCGAGTTTTTGTATGAGAACATTTATTATTTCAGAATGAATCCAATTAAAATTTGACCAAATCAATTCCAATGTCCACCTAAGTGAACACTATCGATATGGTAAGGATCGGGCTAATATAACATAAGGCCTTCATACAAATTTGACCAAATTCATCGTGAAATTTAATCAAAACACCTGGTGAACATAAAAACTATCAAAAGTGTTGTGTAATGGGTATTTCAGCTTCGGTTCCACCGAAGTTAACGTTTTTCCTTGTTTTTTATAAAATATTGATAATTATATGTTGCTGCTTCTGTTGTTGATGCTGATATTGTTGATGCTGCTTCTTTTTTTTGCTGGTACTGTTGTTACTGCTACTGCTGATACTGCTTCTGTTGTTGCTGCTCCTTTTGATGCTTCTGTTTGGCTACCTCGGAACAACTAGCGGGTCCGGTGCAGAGTATCCCACAGGCTGAGCTGTATAATGGTCCTTCACAATCAGGAGGACAAGTCCTGTTGTTATCCGGTTGGTTTCTCTTCGAGGTGTGGTCTATTAGTTTTGGTTTAAAAATATTGGGTATTTTTCTTAATGAGGTTAAGTTGTATGTGGAAGTAGGCAACAAGTTGTGTGTGGAAGTAGCCAACAAACTGGCAATAGAGCTTGTTCAAATATGAACATGTGCTGCTTGTGGATAATCATATTCAATACGCGATATGAATAGACAAGATATCCCGCAGTGACAATATTTTTAAACTCACACAGAAGTCATAACATTTTACTATCGTGCTAAGTGATGCTCAGCACTTAAGTAGCAATGCGATGACTCTTGACTCCTGCACAAATGATTAACTCTATGCTTAAAATAGATAAGCTATTTTTATATTCATATTCATTGTAAACATACACATAATATACTTTTACACATACAGTTCACTTTATAATAGAAATAGAAATTGTATATAAGCATGTAATTTTCATAAATAAAATTAGTACCTTACAACTACTCAAACATGTTTGTTCTCTCCAAATGAGATTAGAAAACATTAATCTTAGATGTTAGTATATAATGCTATATTGCCATTATATATTAACATTTCTTTTGGAGATCTATAACAGAATTTAACTGTGTACGTTATTGTACTCTTGATAAGTTAAAAAAAAATTATAACTAAAAATGATACAAACAATTTTTAGTTATAAGTTCTTTTAACTTGTCTATTGTCAGCTTGTTGTCTACTTCCCTAGCTAAAGGCTTTGGTTTGCCATAAAGGAGCTTAAGTTTGGCTATTCTTTTCTTAATTTTTATATAGAAGCCACCACATTTTGAGTGGAGCTTCTTAATTTTTGGTTCTTGTATTGGTTCAGAGGCTTGAATTTGCCTCTGACGATACACGATAAGGGCATCACACATCCTTAGTTCCTTATGTCCCACGAGCAGTCACGGTCGCCATGTATTAATAAAATTCACATTAATATGTTTAGAAGTTTTATGTTACAAAGTACAAATTGAACCTAATAATATGTGTAGATATGTGCATGACGCTATATACCTCAATGTATATAGCGCGCTATGTAAGCACTTTAATCATAATGACTGTCTTCAAGTGGCTGCTCAAGTTACAGATTCGCTGAACTGCGGACATGCATATATGTACATTTGAATATTTATACACTATAATATGTATAGATCTGTGTATGTAACGGGTGATTTTTTTGAGGTTAGGATTTTCATGCATTAGTATTTGACAGATCACGCGGGATTCAGACAAGGTGTCAAAGAGAAAGATACTCAGTATACTTTGACATTTCATCATGAATAGACTTACTAACGAGCAACGCTTGCAAATCATTGAATTTTATTACCAAAATCAGTGTTCGGTTCGAAATGTGAAAATCCGCTTTTTTATCGACAAATTTTGTTCAGCGATGAGAACTGCCCATGCATCCCGAAAAATGCACTGTTTGGTGTGGTTTGTACGCTGGTGGAATCATTGGACCGTATTTTTTCAAAGATGCTGTTGGACGCAACGTTACGGTGAATGGCGATCGCTATCGTTCGATGCTAACAAACTTTTTGTTGCCAAAAATGGAAGAACTGAACTTGGTTGACATGTGGTTTCAACAAGATGGCGCTACATGCCACACAGCTCGCGATTCTATGGCCATTTTGAGGGAAAACTTCATCTCAAGAAATGGACCGGTAAGTTGGCCACCAAGATCATGCGATTTGACGCCTTTAGACTATTTTTTGTGGGGCTACGTCAAGTCTAAAGTCTACAGAAATAAGCCAGCAACTATTCCAGCTTTGGAAGACAACATTTCCGAAGAAATTCGGGCTATTCCGGCCGAAATGCTCGAAAAAGTTGCCCAAAATTTAAATGAAATTATCTTCAAAAAGTAAATGTCATGGACCAATCTAACGTTTCAAATAAAGAACCGATGAGATTTTGCAAATTTTATGCGTTTTTTTTTTTTAAAAAGTTCTCAAGCTCTTAAAAAATCACCCTTTACAATAATGCATTTAGCAAAGTTGTAATGCAACCTGAGTTGTTTGGCGGGGAAATAAATAAACATTTTCATTGGTTTAGTTAAAAAATTCAATAAAATAAAAATGCGATAAAGGGTGTAGCCGGGTTTTCATGTAAAAAGTGCCCCCAACGATATTGAATATCCTTAAATGAGGTTCGATAGCCCTTGATTTGAGAAATTTTTATACCCGCAACACATAGTGTGAAGGGTATTATCAGTTTGTCGGAAAGTTTGTAACGCATTAAAGGAGGCATCGGAGACCCCATATAGTATATATATTATTGATCAATATCAAAAGAAAGGTGGCCCCATACAAACCTAGCGCTCATTTTTCAGATTTTGTGTGACTTATTTATGGATATACTCACTCCAATCTGTGTTAAATCACTTCTACTGTTATCCTATGAATTTGCTACCGATATGACAAGGATCGAGCCACTATAACATATAAACTCCATACAAACTCTTTCTTTTTTCAAGAAAGTGATTAAAATATCGTGTGGCGGGTGTTTGAGCTTCCGATATCGGCGATATTAAGGAAGATATAACGACAAAAATTTGATGAAAAAAAGTTTTGATGAAAAATCTTTTATTTTTATAATTATAATATCTTTAAAAATTTTAAACAATTTTTCGGTAAAAAATTGTATCAAACATTTTTTTTAAAGATTTTAATTGATGCTTTTACCATGATACTTTAGAGTTACGCCTCTAAATTATCATGTAATATATTCCTTTGTTTGTCTAATTTGACACATAAAATTTTCAAAGCTCTAGCTGGAGTGGAACGTATTAGTCGTTTTCCTATGATATATTACACATGCTAGCATTGCCAGCACTCAAAAATGTATGTATGCACAGAACGGCTTAGCGTAAGGTCGCCTTTGTATGATTGCCGTCGGCACAGCAACATTTTTTGCCGAACTTTTTTTTTTTTTTTTAATTTTATTTAATTTGCTTATTTGTTTTGAGTCTGTGAAAATGTAGTGTGTGATTTGTATTACATATTTTTGTGAAATATATTAAAAATAGTACATTCATATTGAAATATATATTAGATTAAACAAATAATTAATTGTGTCAAAATACAATATGTATTTCTCTTGATTAGCCAGCAAAAAAAAAAAAAATACCATTCACATAGACATATTGTGCTCTCGCTCTCTTTCTCTCTTTATGTTCTCAGCTTATTGTTTTATTATACCCAGAACACGCGTAGTCCTATGTTTGTTTTTTTAACAAAATGTACGTGTATGATCAGGTAAAAAGTGATCGATTTTCGCTAATAAAGGGTGGTTAAATTTCAAGGGCCGATGTTGATTTTGAATAAAACACGAATAATTTAGGAAATTATTGACATTTCTTTTTATTATGATATATTGGTATGACTCAATTATGTGTGGAACAAAATATCGGCCAAATGGCCGCCACGGCTTCGGCGGCACACGTCCATCCGATGGTCTAAATTTTCGATGACTCTGAGGCATAATTGAGGTTCAATGTCGTTAATGTGCCGAATTATCTCATCCTTTAGCTCTTGAATTGTTGTTGGCTTATTGGCGTACACCTTTTCTTTCAAATAACCCCAAAGAAAGAAGTCCAACGGTGTCAAATCACATGATCTTGGCGGCCAGTTGACATCGCCGCGACGTGAGATTATTCGGCCATCAAATTTTTCGCGCAAAAGAGCCATTGTTTCGTTAGCTGTGTGGCAAGTAGCACCGTCCTGTTGAAACCACATATCGTCCACATCCATATCTTCCAATTCAGGCCACAAAAAGTTTGTTATCATCTCTCGATAGCGAACACCATCCACAGTAATTGCCTGGCCAGCCTCATTTTCGAAGAAGTACGGCCCTATGATGCCGCCAGCCCATAAACCGCACCAAACAGTCACTCTTTGTGAATGCATTGGTTTTTCGACAATCACTCTTGGATTCTCATTCGCCCAAATGCGGCAATTCTGCTTATTGACGAATCCACTGAGGACGATTAAATTGACCAAAAAAATCACGAAGTGCACGATATGCATTTTGATTTAAACGCCCATTTTCATAGGCCAGAATAACTTTAACGCGTTGCTCGATTGTGTATCTTTCCATGGTTCAAATTGAGTTAGTCTGAAGTTGAGAAATGTCAAAAGAAATGCAGGAAAAACTTGACGTTTAGGTGTGGTTCACATTCAACATCGGCCCTTGAAATTTAACCACCCTTTATATACTACTGTGAACAGAAAATAAGGAGAATTTCCAATTTAAACTTCGCGTGCTTAACATTTCGGGCTAGTTATTATACCCTGTACCCAAAGGGTAAAAGGGTATATTAAGTTTGTGCGAATGTATGTAACAGACAGAAGGAGGCAAGATAGACCCTATAAAGTATATATATTCTTGATCAGCATTGGAAGGGGAGTCGAACTAGCTTTGTCTGTCTGTCCGTCCGTCTGTCATGCTGTCTGCCGTATGAAAACGATTATTTCGGAGACTATAAGAGGTAGAGCTTTCAAAATTGAAACTTAGACTCTCCTAGGCCGTCAAGTGTGCACTTACAAACGGTTTTTCTCTAGACCCATTTTAAGGGTACCCCCATACAAATGTACCCCAAAATTTTGGGTTTTTGCATAAAAACGTCATTGTGTTTTATTCTAGGAAGTTCAAATTTAGTATAAATTATGCCTATGATAGTCCCAATAAAATGTCCCAATATGGATAGGACCAACAAAATTTTAGGTATAGCCCCCCATACAAATTTACCCCAAAATTTTGGGTTTTTACATAAAAACGTCATTGTTTTTTATTCTAGAAAATTTCAATTTAGTGTAAATTATGTCTATGATAGTCCCAATGAAATAGGCCAATATGGGTAGGCCCAACAAAATTTTAGGTATAAACCCAATCAAAGATATACCCGATTTTTTAAGTTTTTCTATGAAAATCCAATTCAATGATGTATGGTAGTCAAATAGAACCTAACTTAAGGTACATATAGATTGGGTACAGGGTATCTTGCAGTCGAGCATACTCGACTTCAGCGTTCTTTCTTGTTTTTTTCTTGAGTTGGTAGGACTGTTAATAATATGAGGGCCAAATTTAATTTCAATGTCATTATAAGTAATATATTTACGCTTGTGTTAACCAAACGACCAACAGTGTATTTGGCGAATTTTACAATGTCTGATTTAATTGAGCAAAGAAATGTCATCAAATTTTGTTTTCTGAATGGATTAAATGGAATAAAAATGTTGAAGAAGGCTTACGGGGACCAAGCTCTACCAAAATCAACAACTTATGATTGGTACAAATTGTTCAAAGAAGGTCAAGAACGTGTTGAAGACTCAGAGCGCGCTGGTCGACCATCGACCTCAACGGACGATGCTCACATCCAAAAAGTAAAAGAATTAGTGCTTGCACACCGTTGATTTACTATGAGAGCCATTGCTGATGAAATTGGCCTATCGAAAGGATCAACTAATACCATTTTGAAAGATGTTTTGGGCCACAAACGTGTCGAGTCTCGATTGGTACTGCACTGATTTTTTGTGACTTTTTTGCCAAAAATCCAACCAATATCGTTTTGCAACCACCGCATTCGCCTGATTTGGCTCCTTGTGACTTCTGGCTATTCCCAAAACTCAAGAGACCACTCCGGGGAACGCGTTTCGAGTCGATTGAGGAGATAAAAGCTGAATCGATGAAGGCGCTGATGGCTATACCGGAAAGGGACTATTTGGCATGTTTCGAGGATTGGAAATAACGTTGGCATAGGTGTACTTTATCGGGAGGGGATTACTTTGAAGGGGATGAAATGGATTTACAAAAATAAATAACAATTTTTCATTTTACAAACAAATTCTCCTTATTTTTTGTCCACAGTAGTATTCTCCATGAATCCTTTTTGTTTTCACTACGCGTGTTCTGGGTGTAACAAAACAATAAGCTGAGAACATAAAGAGAGAAAGAGAGTGAGAGCGCTATATGCGTATGTGCATGGTACTTGTTTTTGTGGCTGGCTAAGTAAAAGAAATACATATTTTCACATATTTAATTATTTGTTTAATCTAATATATATTTCAATATGAATGTACTATTTTTAATATATTTTACAAAAATATGTAATACAAATTACACACTACATTTTCACAGACTCAAAACAAATAAGCAAATTAAATAAAATTAAAAAAAAAAAAAAAGTTCGGCAAAAAATGTTGCTGTGCCGACGGCAATCATACAAAGGCTCCTTACGCTAAGCCGTTCTGTGCATACATACATTTTTGAGTGCTGGCAATGCTAATATGTTCCACTCCATGTTATGTTTATGAAAATAAAAGATTATTCATCAAAACTTTTTTTCAACTCAGTGAGCAGAAAAAAAATAAAAACTAAAAAAATGTTTGTTGCTATATCTTCCTTAATATCGCCGATGTCGGAAAAATAAGTATACATAAAAATTTCTCAAATCAAGGGCTATCGAACCTCATTTAAGGATATTCAATATCGTTGGGGGCACTTTTTACATGAAAACTCGGCTACACCCTTTATATTTGTTATTTCTTAAACAATTTTAGATTGGGTCATAAATAATATAAGTAAAATATAAAAATTATTGTATAATTAAGAAAATTTAAAAAAAAATTTGTTTTCGAACAATAAAATCGTTCGAAGTTCTATGACACCGAAATTTTATTTTAGAGATTAACAAAAAAACCGACGGCAAATTTACTAGAGATTTTCCTGATTGCCATTTACTGCATAACTATGGTTTAAATATAATTTAATAATCTATTTTATACATTTATGTTCACTTAACTATTTTAAGGTGATACCATAAAAGGGCTGAAGATGAACATATAACAATTGTACAGTCAATAATGGACAAATGCATGCGAAAAGACTCTTTGTTGAACGAATTGTACCTTCAACTAATTAAGCAAACCACTGATCATCCGGATCCCAACTCTCGGGTAAATTTAAGACATTGGGCTCTATTATCACTGGTCACTAGCGTTATCTTACCATCAGTGAAAGTGATTCGGAAGTATTTAATAGCTCACTTAAAGCGATGTGCCAGTGATTTTATAACTGAGGAGGGCAAATATGCACGTTTTGCTGAGAAGGTATGGACAATATCATTTCTATCACTTTACCTTGAAATATGACATTTAAAAAAAAAAAATGTTAAGGGCCGCCAAGTCACACGATGTAAGATTTTCATGCAACATTGCAAAGATTGTTGCGCAAGCTCGTGTGAGTTTAAAAAATTTCTCACTTGAAAATATTTTCAAGTGAGAAATTTCAAGCAAATTTAAGCAATGTCAAACAGTTGTACGAAACACAAGGAATGTAATTTTACTAGAAAATCATGCATCATGAATCTTGATCCTAACCAACTTAAAAATAAAAAATTTATGAAATTTAGATCGATTTGAAGTCATTTGTATTGTTTAGTAGATTTTTAATAAAATTTTTTTTGTGCTTTTTTGTAGTGCTTCTTTAGGACTCAAGGTACAAGACGCCGACAGTGGACACCAAGTAGAGAAGAAATTCTATGCACAACTAACCGTAGGCCATGTTACGCAAAGTTCTTCTTTATGGACGGTCAATATTATTCTATAGAATTTCATCCAAGTTCAGCAGCACATGAAGTTATTGAAATTATAAAAAATAAAATTGGGCTGAATGATAATGCTAAAGGATATGCATTATATGAAGTCCTTGGAAGCACTGAACGAAGTTTAATGTCGGAAGAGAAATTAAGTGACGTCATGGCAAAATGGGAGAGATATAGAAATGCTTCAAATCAAGCAGTTCAAGTCCAGGTAAGATAAACTAAACAAGGGGTCAAATTCGCACGACAGCATATGATATCTAATATCTACTTTAATAGCACAAATGTGCAATTTATTATGTTCAAGATGACTTATAAATACATGCTATATGTCACGGTGAACACTTTTAATTGATGATTTTAGTACATAATTCTTTTTGCAAATTTAAATTATTTAGGCCATTAGAGTGTGACATAAAAATTTGCCGAATTTGTCCTGCCGCTTTCAAAAATATTGGTTTTAAAAGAAATTGTTTAATTTTTGTTTCTAGTGGTGTTTCGCACCAGTAGTTTTAATCTAGTGCTCATTGATGTCGATATTGTCTTCCAAGTTCTGTAGCCTCTTCAATAATCCGACGCAGGTGACCAGCCTAGGACAACCTTTTATATTGGGTGCTCCTGAAAATATCGATATCCTTATATAGCTTGTACAGCTCGTCGTTCGTGCGAATTCGGATGAGATTGCTCACTCTCACTGGTCCAAAGATTCACTGAAGTATCTTCCTCTTAAACACGCCGATTCTGACATGACAATTCTTTTCAGCGTCTTTTAGAGTTTAATTTTTGTTTCTCGCATTTGCTTTCTGAGACCAAACTAGTCCCGATAAGCAGGAGTGATTCTTCGTTTAATTTCCTGACTAGTGTTGACTGCAACATCGAAGTTATAATTCTCTGTCTTCACAGATTGTCCACGTCGTGCCACATGTCTGCGTAGCAGACTAATGGGTCTAACGGTGATCGACTAACTCTCGATCACCGTTAGTCCCATTGTGCAGGACTTTCTTTCAATGTTTGAGAGAGCTCTGGTGACTGCGCGTTGATTTTTGCCGATAATGACTACTCATCGGCATATGCGAGCAGCATATTTCGATTGTCGAAAATATTGCCCGTCAGATCAACTTCTGAACATTGGCGCAGAATGTATTCCTTCTGAAGGTTTAAAAAGCAGCATCGCATCGGCCTGTCTGAAGCTTCTCGGTTTCAAAAGGGTCGAAGAGATTTTGACCGACCCTGACAACGCTTTGGGTGTTTGTTAGCGTCATAATACAAAGGGGAACGATCTTTGCAGGGATACCAAGTTCAGTCACTGTTTTACAGAATTTTGATCTTATTGGCATATCGAAAGCGGCTTGAAGTCGACAAATAGGGGGTGTTAACGCCAATTTTGAATTCGTGGTGTATTTCTTTTTACCCAAAATTGCGCTCTGACTTTACCGATCGTCTTGCTCTCCTGCCTCTCTTTGGTTGTTAAGTTTGAGTTAATTTGTATTGAGTTAGTATAAATTGATAACTCCCCGCGTACGCAACTGCACCCACAACGTAAACGTTCTTTATTAAAGTTTAATATTAATTGTTATTTTATTCAAAGTGGAATAAAGTTCGAGTTTGTGCACTCGTTATTTTTAATTTTTAAAATCGAAACGCGTTTTTATTGTTGAGGTGCATCGAGCTAGTGTTTCTTTGCAGGTTTCATCAATAGCCACCCCCAACTGTATGCGCCGGCAACTCTCTGACAAGGAGTGTCAGAAACATTTGGTCCTTCGAGCCGGATCTGCGTACAGAGCATTGTGCGATTTTAAAAAATATTAAAGCGAGTATTATTTTCCCCAAATCT
Source organism: Leucophenga varia (assembly GCA_018903435.1). Lineage (NCBI taxonomy): Eukaryota > Metazoa > Arthropoda > Insecta > Diptera > Drosophilidae > Leucophenga > Leucophenga varia. The sequence goes on along the minus strand of JAEIFJ010001226.1, from coordinate 28,841 downwards.
GTTTTTGCAAAAGGTGCGTACGATTTGTTTAATTAAATTAAAAAAGTGCTAAATTTCTTGCGTACATTATCGTTTTATTTTCGTTTTGCCATCTCCTAATTTGCCTCTTCGCTCTTGAGTGTTTTCTCTTTGAGTGTTTTTTTATTTTTTTTTTTTTCTAACTCTAACTCCGCGTTTGTAACAACTGACCCGGTTTTGTCCGTCGCGATCTTTTAAATTTTTCGATCGGTGGACAGACAAACAATTTATTGAAGTCAATTCTGTGCATCTGAGAACTGAATAAATTTTAACATTTATTTATTTTCTCTTTTCTGAAATTTTGGGACCCAATTGGAACATATTTTTTGGAGAAATATTTCAAGTTGTCCTCGAACGTGCACCCCTCTTTTTTTTATTTTTGTTAAATTTTTATTTTATTTATAGCGGACAACAACAACTCCCAAGTAATTGTAGCGAAGAAGCTGTACACAATAGCAACAACAATAACAATTTGAAGAAAACAGTACATTTTTTGCATTTAAAAGCAAACAGGGTGTCGCAAAAGTTTAGGTTTAAATTTTTAAAATATTTTTTAATAATATTTTAATTAAATTTAAATTTATAAATATTTTAAATCTCATAAGAAGTTGAAACAATTAAATTGTATTTTAATTGGTTTGGTAAATTTAGTTTTTATTGAGGTTCAGGCGTGCATCTAGGTAAGTTTTTGTATGATTCTTTGGATATTGGTTATCGAGTTTAGAGTTTGTTTCACTATTCAATTTAGCAACTTTATTTGTAATTTTTTTTGTGATTGAATTTTGTGGATTAAGTTTTTTATTCTTTTGTTTTTCCTGCGTGTTTTATTTGGGTAGTATTTTAGTTTGGGTGTGACCAGGAAAATGTCGGAAAATAAATTTAACCATTTCGCTGATGAGCTTTCGCGTTTTGAGGAGCAATGTCGAGCAATTAAGCCAGAAGAGCAGACTTCGTTTTCAATAGTGATTTATAAGGAAGAATTGAGAAGTCTTTGGCATTCATTAAAAGAGGCTTATGATAATTTAATGTGCGATCAGTGTGAAGATTTAGATGTCGATCTGATAAAAACCAGAAAGGCCGTCTGTTTTGGTACATATATGTCTTGTGGGTCTATACTCGACATTACGTGTGAACTGGTAGGAGATAAATCTACAAAATCTTGTGGTAGCGAAGAGACCCCAATAATGTCACATAACATTTCTCTACCCCCATGTGACACAGACTTGTTTTATGGTGATTATAGTTCATGGCCAAGTTTTCGTGACATGTTCACGGCCATCTATAAGTCTAATACTAGACTACAACCAGTGGAAAAGTTGTATCACCTGAAACAGAAAACTCGTGGAGAAGCTCGTGAAATTGTCAATAGATCTCCGCTGACCAATAATGGTTTCGAATTGGCTTGGCAGAATCTAAGTGACAGATACGAGAATAAACGTGTTTTAGTAAATAGTCAGCTCAAAGCATTGTTTAATTTAGAGCCTGTAGCTGAAGAGGATGGCGCGGCCATTAAAAAGCTACAGCGGGAAATAAACAATGCCATTTCGAGTTTGGAAGCTAATAGCATAAGTATAGAGAACTGGGATGCTATTTTAGTGTTTTTGTGCTCCACTCACCTTCCAGATGCTACCCTAACTTTATGGGAGCAATCTATTGTTAACAAAAGAGCAATCCCGAATTGGAAAGAGATGGACACATTTTTAACGAGCAGGTTTCAGACGCTCGAAACAGTTTCCAGTCTTCGCAGTTTTTCGAAACCAAGCTCTTCAAAATCTTCATTTGAATTCACTCACAAACCAAAGCGTACTTTTTTAAATAATTCAATGAGTCAGTGTCAAATGTGTAGTTCTTCAGAGCATGTCTTAAGCAGATGCTCCAGATTTTTGGGTCTAAGTCCTTTGCAAAGAACAGAATTTGTAAAAGAGAAGCAATTGTGTTTGAATTGCTTGGCACACAGTCATATGATGAGGGAGTGTAAGAGTTTGCACAAGTGTTCTAAGTGCCTCAAGCCTCATCATACACTGCTTCACTGGAACACAGCAGCCAATGTTCCAATTTCTAACCCCGTTACTTTGTCTGCAGGTTCAAGATTATCTCCAAGTGCCCCTCATTTTGAACCAGCAACAAGTAGTAATGTTTTACAAACTTTTTGTGCGCAAGTTTCGCATAATGTTTTGCAAAAACCAAACGTTTTGCGTAAGGCAAACTTTTGGCAAAATCACTAACAGAAGAAAGAAAAGAAAAAACAAACTAAGTGTAGACTCCGAAAAAGGGCTTTCGATAGAATGTGTTGAAAATTCCCCTAGAAATAATTCTAAAATAAGACAAATAAAACACCCCCAAGCGACTATAGAGGTTGGAGATGATTTGGCAATTCGAAGAGATTACCCCCCAAATAAAAGGCGACAAAGCCACATTCATAAAGTGTACGCAAGAAGAGATGAAAGGCTGCAATTGGAAAATATTCATAAAGGGCGTGGAGTCGAGACACGTCAATTTTCTGCTTTTTAAGTTTTATTTGCAGATACTCTTCTCGGATAAACTTTGTGTGTTTGCCCCGCTGGCCTATTTTTTTTTCTTGAGATGGCCATCTAATCCGAGACAGAAAAGCGCAGAAAAAAGCACAGAGAAAAGCGCAAAGAAAAGTGAAGCCAAATGACTTGCTGGCCCCAGTAATAAAATTTTTTCGAGAGGTGTTGAGACGAACTCAACGATTTTGACGATACGATCCGCTATCATCGTTCCTCGCTTGTCTCACCCACGGTCCTCTTTTGACCATTGTGGGGAGCGGCGAGAGCTATCACTCTGCTTGGAGAGCGATGAAGTGTGAAAAATTATCGTGGTGTCAACCCACTTAAAAACACAGCAAGACATGCTAAAATATTAAAGAGAATAAAAGAAGAGGAGCTGGATGTTGGTGCCACATTCGTGTTACGGTGCCTATGAGACGCCTTCTGTCCACGGCACTGGCCCGGAATCGTTCCCCAGCAAACAAATCGGCTTAGGTTGATTTGTGCGCTTGTGGTTCTCTTGAACGACCGGAGAGTGTTGGTACGGCGTCGCTCCCCCACGATGGAACATTTTTCCAAATATTACGAAATTTTACGAGATTTCGCCCTGATCCAGAAATGTGGAGTTGAGAATGAGCCGACCCCACCAAGCCCACTCCATTTTCTGTGAGTGTGTGGCACAGCTCTTCAGCCTTTAAAAATCGGGATTTTGTGGCTTTTTGTGCAAACTTTTTTTATTTTTTGCGAGTGGCCCGGCCCAGATATAAAGGTTGAAGCGCGGGTCGAGAAAAACGCGCAGCTGTCCGAAGGAGTGCCGTTCTATGGAGTGCCGTTGATGGAGAATAAAGTGGTGTGCAGTTAGCGATTTTAGTTAAAGATTTTTTCTTACAATTTGTTTGATTGTTTTGATTGTACGCAAGATTATAGATCAGTTTTTTGCAGTGATGCTGCAAAGCGGGCGGTAATGTTAACGCCAATTTTGAATTCGTGGTGTATTTCTTTTTACCCAAAATTGCGCTCTGACTTTACCGATCGTCTTGCTCTCCTGCCTCTCTTTGGTTGTTAAGTTTGAGTTAATTTGTATTGAGTTAGTATAAATTGATAACTCCCCGCGTACGCAACTGCACCCACAACGTAAACGTTCTTTATTAAAGTTTAATATTAATTGTTATTTTATTCAAAGTGGAATAAAGTTCGAGTTTGTGCACTCGTTATTTTTAATTTTTAAAATCGAAACGCGTTTTTATTGTTGAGGTGCATCGAGCTAGTGTTTCTTTGCAGGTTTCATCAATAGCCACCCCCAACTGTATGCGCCGGCAACTCTCTGACAAGGAGTGTCAGAAACAGGGGGTATAGCACGATTTGTTTTTCTTTGATCTTCTCCATGATCTGGCATAGTGTGAATGTTGGGTCAATGGTTGACTTCTTCTTTTCAGTCTTATTCCGCGATAGTTTGCGCAGACTGCAGGGTCTCCATTCTTAAAAACTGGACACAGGATACTAAGGTTCCAGTCCATATGACCAACTCCTAGCCTCCTATCTGAAATAACTCTGCGGGTAGCTCGTCTGCTCCTGTCCAGGAAAGGCTGTGCCCTATGAGCGTGCATAGAAAATTTGTAAATAAAAACAATGACACGATTGAAAAAAAAAAAGATATATTTGCAAAAAATCTTCTTGTTCTAATAAAATAAAACGTCTTAGTCTTTTTTTTTATTAAAAAGAAAACACTTCTGTCACATTATGATGGCTCATAGATGAATTCTGCATATCTACGAATGCTGCCCCAAGCATGACACCAAAAATGTCATCGGTGATTTCAATGCACAAATTGAGAGAGAAGAAATTTTTCGCCCAACCATCGGAAAATTTAGCGTGCATGACACCACCAGATGTAAACAGTGTCAACAGCACTATTTAGTTCTATCCAGAGAAACAAAAATTAAACTCTACAAAACGTTAATAAGCATGGTCATGTCAGAATCGGATAGGTCGGCGTTGGGCGTACTTGAGAGGAAGAGACTTCGGAAAATCTTTGGACCAGTCACAGTGAGAAATGAGGACATCAACATAGTCAGAAACATCCAATACAAATAACTGTCTTGGGCCTATTGGGCCCTTGGGTCTATGTGCATCAAAAGTAAGCACAGTATCTCTCAAATGTCAAATCATTACAATGATTAGCCGTTTTCATCATTTGCGATGATGATAACGGTACATTCTAAAAATAGCATTGAAACTTTAAGCATGTGTTCATTTAGTTAACACAGCACGAATGCGCCTTCAAGCAATCCCAAGATTTTGTTTCTTCAAAAGCTAAAATAAATTTCAATAGATTTTGAAGTTAAAGGGATTTGTTTAATGTCTTGATTTAAAGCCAAGTCAATTTGCGATGTTCTTGTTAAATTAGCATATTAGTGGTGACGGATTTTTTTTTAATATTTTGTATGCGTATTTTTAATATTTATCTAAAGATTTTATCTACTTTGCTGCGGAATGAATCATGATCATAAATATTACCAGATTCTCACATCTCGACATCCACAAGGCAAAAGGTGCAGTGTCGACTTTGTATCCACAACCAAATAGATCACGTGGTGATTGATGCCAGGCATCTTACTAGCGTGTTTAATGCTGGAGCGTACGAAGGTCCTAACATCGGCTCGGACCTTAACCTTGTTCTAGCCAAGGTACGTTCTCAACTCAGCACAGCGCACACCAAGCGAGCTATCACACAAAGAAAGCTAGATGATGGTATGTTAAAGTCACAACAGACTGCCGCTGCCTTCTCAACATAGGTTTCCCACATACTCTGGGAGACTCTTCCGGCCTCTGACTGTGTAAACGATCAGTGGAAGCGTATCTCAAACTCATTAGCTACGGCAGCCAAAGAGGTTATCTGCTATACTTAACCTCGAAGGCATACATGGTACGATGAGAAATGTCGCATTGCTACTGCAGAGAAGAATATAGCACGACATCGAAGTCTGCAGACGGGCGCAACACGAGTTGTTGTTAGGCGATATAGCGAGAAACGGAGAGAGGAAAAACCTGATCAGACGGAAGAAAAGAGAACTGGAAAGGCGTGAAGGGAAGGAGGTTGAGATGATGGGTAGCAGAAACGAGGACCGAGGATTTTACCAAAAAAATCAAACGTATGACCGAAGGTTGTAAGTAAGGAGCCTCGTTCTGCAAGGATGAACAAGGAAACATGGTAACAGATGTCCAGGAATCGATAAGGCTATGGAGGAGCCAATTCTAATAACAAAAAAATTACAAAGTTATTTTAGACCAGCGACGAGGAATTGGTCATATGTATGCATCAACTCTTGTTCAAATTATATGCTGATGAGCGTATCCCAATCACTGGAACCATAGTGCTCTGTGCCCAGTTTTTAAGAAAGGAGATCCTGCAGTGTATGTAAACCATCGCCTATAAAATCCTATTTGGCGTATTGTGCAATAGGCTAGTCCATACTTAGAATGGATAGTTGGACAGTACCAGTGTGGTTTCAGACCGAAAAAGTCGACCACTGACCCTATATTCACTCTACGCCAAATCCTGAAGAAGACCAAAGAAAAGTAAATAGACACACACCACATACTTGTCGAGTTCAAAGCCACTTGCGATAAGATCTATAAAGCACTGACTTAACTTGGTACCCAGGAAAGACCGTTCGCCTCTGTATGATGACGCTAAGAAACAACCAAAGCGGTGTCAGGTTCGGTAAGATGACCCTTTTGATACCAAGAGAGGCTTCAGACGAGCGATGCATTGTCGTGCGACTTTTTCAATCTATTGATAGAATACATACTGAAACAATGTCCAAACGTTGAACTAAAGGGCAATATTTTCTTAAAACATACTATGTTGCTCGCATATGCCGACGTCATAGACATAATCGGCAAAATTGATCGGGCAGTCACCGAGCTTTCTCAGGCATTGGAAAAAAGTCCCAACCAATGGGACTTACGGTGAACGAGAGCAAGACGAAGTACTTGGTATATACCCACAGACAATGTACATGACGTACACAATCTTTGAAGCCAGAGAACTTCAGCCTTGTGGCTGTAGAAAACTTCGACTACCTGGGTGCAGATGTACACAGCGTCAACAACACCAGTCAGGAAATTTAACGAAGAATCATTCTTGCTAACCGTAGCTATTTTGGTCTCGGTAAACAAATGCGAAGTAGAATTCTGTCCAGGGAAATAAGCCCACAGTTTCAATGTTCTTAAAATCTTTTTCACTTAAATTCATTTTCTTTCTCACCACCGCTACCAAATATCTGCTGGACAGTCGTAAAAATTTCATGTACCTCTTCACTAGAGCATCTTTTCATATGAAATGGTTCCAATATAAATAGCGAAAAGTTAAAGAGTAGTATTTTCATTTAAACATAACTGCAAATAGATCGTTAGTAAATCCAAATTAAGTATATGGTAATTGTAGACCGTTGTATTTATTTAGTCCTTTCACCGCAGAATGAAACTGCGTATCTGTACATCTGGAAAGATAATACCAGTTTTTTACATAAACGTGATACTTCCACCGTTTGGTCTGTAAAAGATTCGCCAATCAGTTGGGCTAAACTCATTATTTATATAAAATACAACTTGAAAATTACCAATTAAATTCACAAATAAATTTAGTCATATAATGGTTATACATATAAAACTACTTGAGATACAACAATGTGATATGACGCACTTATATCAAATAATTAATTATTTTGTTTCTTACTATACGTTTCAGACAAGCTCTGGAATACATTTTCGTCAGCAGCACAATGTGTTCCTTTTTAAAAAACATTTGTTCTGCGATGGTTACATGAACTTAGAAGACCCAGTTGAGAAGGAACTGCTATATCACCAAATACTTCATAGCTTGAGAAGCGAAAGGTTTCCTATAACGGAAATGGAAGCGATTATGTTAACAGCTTTGCAAGGTCAGCTAGAACTTGGTGATTGTGGAAACGACCTGAACGATTATAGAATAATGGCTAGTCATTGTTTGCCACCGAGATTTGTACCAAATATTCCACATGAAGCTGTGGCAATGCACCATCAAAGCCTTCGAGGAATGTTAAGTGCAGAGGCGAAAAAATCTTTCTTAAATTTGATTCAAAGTTGGCCTTTACATCGTGCAACCATTTTTGATGTCATGGTAAGTATATAGAATGTTGCGAATTAAAGTGTCTGACTTTTCTTTTTTTACAGCAAACATTTACCACAAATTGGCCCAGAATTCTATGGTTGGCTATTGATCAAAATGGTATTCATTTACTTGAGCATCGTTCCCGTAATGTGTTATGCACTCATGAATATGAATCGATAATATCGTATTCGCCAAATATGAATTCACTTATGATTTTTACTGGAACGGAAAAGAAGCAATCCAAAGTCATTTTAAGTACTTCCCAGGTAAATTAAGAAAATATATACTTTAAAAACTTTGCCCTGCATCTATTTTGTGACCAGGAAGCGACATGAGGTTTTCGAAGGTATTTTTCGTGATGAATACGAATCTTATCTACAAAGCCTTCCATCACATCATCAGCTTCCAACGCTTTAGAATCCTTGGCACACGAGAAATGTTTAAATTTGCAGGGCAGTGTACTTACACAGCCTCACAAAAAAAAAGTCATGTCATGAGCGGCGAACCAGATATGTATTTTCGATCGATGAATCCGTATCTGAAATCAGCATGTTAAAGTTACTTGGCGTTTTCATTCTTACCTCAAAAAACGGTTTTTTTTTTTTGCACAGACCAACTCAGAATTCAAACGTTGCCTCGCGTTTTTATTCTAACCTTAAAAAACTGAAATTTTTTTCGTAAATTTTCGTAAAACAAACTCCTCAGTGTGCGGTGCTTTAAAATTTTCATTAAAATATATAAAATAATTACATTAACTTTTACTGTAGTTTGGTTTTGATTATAATAGCGTGCGCGGCTACCGCTCATATCAAGTGCGTGTTTGTTGGCGCGCGCCGATTTTCGATGTAATAAGTAATTTCAAAAATAATAATGCGGACGCACAGGAGTCTGGCGTGCGAAAGTTGTCGTTGAAGACAAATAAGACAGCAAAAACTGTGCCATATCATACGCGCGCTGTTTCGGTGAAAAAACAAATGGAGCAGAACTCTATTGCCACCTTAGACGGTATAAAACTACCAATGACTGCATTGGCGAACATTCGACGTGCAAATAGCTCTGGCGATTTATCTACATTTGGCTCTGCCGTCGATCTGACTACAGACAGATCATCTCAGGAATGGTTCTGTCAACAGTCTGCGAATGAGGCTTTAACCCTACGAAATACTAAAACCTCGAGCAAAAGAGCTAGAAATAAATCGCCACCGAAATCTGCGAAGAAACTAGCAAGCGAAGTTTCTAACTATTCTGGAGCAACAAATCCGTTTGGAATCCTCATTGACGATTTGGAAACAATTTAATGGATGATCCTGATATATCCGGTTGTCAACTTGTGAATGACAGCAATGTTGAGGCTTAAGAGCCAAAAGTACCAAAGCCGCCACCTATTTTTGCAGACGGTGTCAAAGATGTTACTGGTCTACGGCGGTCACTAAATTTAGTGACTCCACCTGAAACATACGTGATAAAGACAAGTGGTCCCAGTACTAAAAGGATAATGGCTACTACGATCGATGCTTATCGGAAAATAGTTCATTTTTTTTCGAAAGTAATGAAATTCCATTTCATACATATCAGCTGAAGCAGCAGCGTGCTTACCGGGTGGTGATTAGAGGTCTTAGTTTCTCTACCTCCCCCGAAGAAATCATGAATGAGCTCTTTGCTTTGGGTCATAATGTGCGCAATATCCACAACCCGAAAAATCGTCGCAACGGGTCTCCACTGGATCTATTCTTTATATAACTAGAACCTAGTGCCAGCAACAAGCAAGTGTATGAAATAAAACGCTTTTGTCAACAGATGGTTAAAGTTGAACTACCACGTCGACGTGTGGACATTCCGCAGTGCCATCGATGCCAAGAGTATGGACATACTCAAAAATATTGCAACAAGCAATATAGATGTGTGAAGTGCGGTGGAGACCATCAATCTCTCATTTGTGATAAGGATGCAACATCTCCGGCTAAGTGTGCATTATGCGATGAGGAGCATACTGCCAACTACAAGGGTTGTGCAGTCTACAAGCATGTAACAGCAAATCGTAGCCCTAGAGCTCAACAATCTATCAAAAGAGCTGTAAATGCCCCGCGCTCTTCAATAAATATTTAACAGACCATCCATCAGAGAACGAGTGCATCCCACTCTTACGCGTATGTGGCAAGCGATTTTCCCGCTCTTAATATACCAACACAAATGTTTTCGCAGAAACATTCAAATCAAAATATGCATAATGAAAAAGGTGTCGAGTTAATTTTCGACACACTATGCAGCAAATTGGATAAGCTTGCTGATTTGCAAATTCGTACTGATGCAACGCTTAACAAACTAATGGATATGCAGGCACAGATGCTGACCATCCTCAGTGCACTTGTATCGAAAAAATGAACACTAATTTGAAGATTGGAGTCTGGAATGCCGATGGTCTCGTGCAACTTGAAACGTTCAATTTATCACCCAGATGATAGGAGTACTGGTGGAGCTGCTATTTTGATCAAATCGACTATTAAACACTTTCCAATGTGCAGCTTGAGCGTGTCATTTTGAACACAGATCTTGGTGATATCGTAGTCGCCTCAGTATATTGCCCACCAAACTTTGTATGGGGCTCAAAAAATTTCAAAGAAATTTTTGACAAGCTTGGACCAAGATTTATCATTGCTGGAGATTGGAATGCTAAACATCGTTTATGGGGAGCTAGCCGTGCTTGCTCAAGAGGAAACACTTTATTTGATGTCTTGGCTAATTCAAATATGCAGATATTGGCCACTGGTTCTTCTACTCACTTTCCATATAGCAACCAATCACCTAGTGCTATTGATTTTGCTGTGTATACTGGTATTTCATCGCTAAGCCTAACTATCACTGGAGTTGTTGAATTAAGCTCGGATCATATCCCATTGATCATTGAGCTTTTTGCGGTTGCACAGTGTTTGCATTCTAAACCAAAGTTATTACCTTCTCATGCAAATATCAATCGGTTCAAACTTAAACTAGAGCAGCAAATTAATCTTAACATAGAGATTAAAAGCGGAGATGACATTGATGTCGCTGTTGAACTGTTTCTTCGCAATATCTACGAAGCTGCTGAATATGTCGTTTGTGAACAACGCCAACCTAACCCAAGGCCTCCTCATCAACCAGTTATAACATCTGAGGCGACGTTACATGCGAACTCGAAATGATCAGGACAATAGAGAGTGGAAAAGGGTTGCTTATGAATTGCGAAAGGCGCTGTTCGAAGCCAAAAGCGATTTTTTCGACAATATGCTCCGCAATGCTGACCCAGACAAACCTTACGGTTATAACATGTGGAGGTTCACAAGGAAAATAAAAAGACAACCACTGCGGAACACCTCGCTCAAAATGCAAAACGGTGAGTGGTGTCGTTCAATTGAGGAAAAAGCTGAAACATTTGCAGATGATTTGGAAAGTCGTTTCAAACCTTTTTGACTTGGCTTCAACTACAGATGTTTGCTCTACGCTGGACCAGCTATCAATTCCTTGCTCACATACCGAAAGCATAAGACATGTCAAAATAGAAGAAGTTCAAGAACAAATTAAAGCTCTAAAACCGCGGAAAGCTCCAGGCTACGACGGCGTCGATAGTAGAACTATTAAGGCTCTACCGGTGCATGGAGTTCTTTTCCTAGTACTCTTGTTCAATGCCATATTGCGATTTGGTCACTTTTCTTCACAATGGAAATGTGCCATTATAACTATGATACTTAAACCTGGAAAGCCTGAAGGTCAAGTAGATTCGTACAGACCTATAAGTTTACTACCTATATTCTCTAAAATTTTTGAAAGAATATTTCTTGACAGAATACTGATTATATTAAACGAACGGAGTATCATTCCTGAGTGCCAGTTTGGATTCAGACACCAACATGGCACACCAGAACAAGTCCACAGAGTTGTGCATCACATTCTAGACGCTTTTGAAGAAAAGCGTTACAGTTCCGCTGTTTTCTTAGATGTGCAGCAGGCATTTGATCGCGTGTGGCATGAAGGTTTGATGCAAAAGATCAAAACGAACTTACCAACAGCTCATTTTCTCGTCTTAAAATCATTCTTATTCGGCCGCTGCTTCCAGGTAGCAGTAAAAGGTGTCTACTCGTCGATAAGGCCAATTTGTGCTGGAGTACCTCAAGGTAGTGTATTGAGCCCAACTCTATACTCACTGTATACTGCAGACATGCCAAAACCGGTGGGCACTGATATGCTGCTGGCTACGTATGCTGACGATACGGTTATTATGGCTAATTCAAGTTGCCCTGTTGAAGCTTCAGAAAACCTTCAAGATTATTTAGACCGTTTTCTCATTTGGGCTAATCGTTGGAACATTAAAATAAATAGCTCAAAATCTTCTCACTGCACCTTCACGCTGAAAAGAGGCACATGCCCCGCAATCACATTCAACAACGCAAATATACCTCAGGCTAACTTCGTTAAATACTTGGGGATGGTATTGGACAAACGACTTACTTGGAACAAACACATAACAATGATAATCGGTACTTGCCGATCTAAACTGAAAAAACTTAACTGGCTTCTACGTCCATCGAGCAAACTGCGCCTAAGCAATAAGTTGCTCATATATAAAATGGTTATTGCGCCATCATGGAGATATGGACTACAAATATGGGGCACCGCTTCGAAAACACAAATTAAACGTGTACTAACAATGCAAAATAAAACTTTACGCTATATCTGCAATGCGCCGTGGTATGTTCACAACACAGTCATAAGAAAAGACTTAAATGTACCATCAGTCTTTGATGAAATAAATCGACACAGCTCCAGGTACAATGATCGCCTACGAGATCACATCAACCCGTTGGCATCAGCTCTCGCTATCAACACATGCAGAAGGCGCCTCAAGAGGTTCCACCCAGATGACTTACCTACGCGGCAGTAGGCTCCTATTCATAATATTTTAAATTAACATAATATTAATATTCCTGTCATACTTTCTTGTTTTTCACTGCATGTGTTTAAAGTTCCTTTAATGGAATGCTTAACGCTAATAAACAAAATTGTCAAAAAAAAAAAAAAAAAAAAAATAAAAAGTAAATTTTCGTAAAAAAAAAAGGAATTTTTTTCCAATTTCCGGTCTTGTGCGGTAAACCAGAGTAGTAATTTCTAATGTATTTTGGTTTACTGAATCAAAATCTGAAGTCGAAATTCAAAAAGTTGGTCCGCGTTTTTATTATAACCTAAAAATATTACATTAATTTGAGGTGCGACTCAATTATCTCGACTTTAGACGCAGAACAATTTTATATATTTTAAAAAATTACTTGATCCCTTTTTTGGATTGTGTATACATAAGAAAAATCAATGGGATATTATTTCCAGTTTTATGGCTCGTCGGATGTATTAGTTACAGAAGATCATGTTCACGTATGAATAGCCCTTATTTTTACGTGTCCATTGTTGTTGATACTTTTGTGTTAAATAGTACAGTCTCATATGGGGAAACAGTCTCATATGGGGGAAACCCATTTCTTTTGATTTTATTGTACAGTGTAGTCTAAAGTAAGATTTTCAAAATAATCGTAATTGTAATAAAAAAAGATATTAATTTATTCTTGCCAGTTTTTCCATTTTTCCCATTGTGCCGCATGTAATTTTCCAAAGATTATAATTAATTTTAATATAATTTAAATACCAATATATTTGTTAATTGTATGAGATTTTATGGAAAGTATTTTTTTTGATATGTTCAGTTTGATGTCTAGGTGGATTCCCAAGTATTTGCCCGTTTTTCTAGTAGGTATGTCAACCTTAATTATTTTTAAAGAAATGGGCACAAATACTCTTTTGGTTGTAAAGATAACTTGCGTAGTTTTGTTTTCGTTATTTTTATGGCGCATTTGTCAACCATTTTTTGGTGGTATCAACTATGTTTTGAAGCTTATTCGAGGCTGTAGCTAGGTCTTTATGTGAATAAAGAAGGATTGTGTCATCTGCGAAATTTTCTATCATAGAAGAGGGTTCTTTAAACAATTTTCCAGTTATCTTGTCATAGCCTGGTGACTTGTTTGTCTTGATATTGTCGATAATATTTTTACCTTCTTTACTAGTTACATCTCGAATTTTGATATTTTGAGAGTTGCTAAAACAAGTTTCTGTGTTATTATAACAGATTTGTGTGTCATTTATAAACGCATTTTCGTAAAAAATAGCTAGTAGGGTCGATTTATCGCGTTCTATTCTAGCCCAAGTACCATCTGATTTCTTTGATGGGGCGGTAAAGGTTGTATAGGAGAGATTTGTGTCTGTGGTTAGGCTAAAATTAGTCAGATAATTTTATATATTTTTATTTTTATTCTGATTAAGCTTTTACTTTAAGATCTCTTATTGCCCGATTAAGTCTCTTTTTTATCTTTGGGACATCTAGTAGTTTGCCAGATTTTCCTATGTCTTCGTTTATTCTCTATTTGATTTGAGGTTTAAACAAGTTTCTAGTATCCTTTTGAATTAAATGCGGGTAGAGTTAGTTGCCGCTTCAGCAACGGCATCATTAAAATAAATTACGGAGCTCTCTGTCATTTGGAGATTTTAGTGCAATGTCCAAACGTAAGTATATGTTAAGGAGTTCTTTGTACGCTTGCCAATTGGTTTTTGGGTTATAGAGGCTGGGCGTTGGCTTATTTGTGGCAAGCGTTTCGATGTAATCTAGTTGAACTGGTGAGTGGTCTGAAGATAACTCTTAGCGTTTTATAGAAAAGTTATTAATGTTTAAATTTTTGATAACACAGATGTCAATAAGATCTGGCACTTTGCTCGGGTCTGTTGGCCAGTAGGTAGGCCCGCCTGTTGAAATATGTTTGGCATTAGTGCTATGAATTGTTTATGGTTTGTAAGCCTTGATCCCCAGGCTATATGTTTTGCATTAAAATCCTCAGCAGCAATAAATTTTGGCCCTAAAGATTTATATGGGGATTTCCATGAATAAAAAAAGATTTCCTGTACGACATACCTCAGAATTCGATGAAATTTGGTGGAGAGGAAGCCTACTATGCGAAAGGCTCAAATTTGTTAATCGGAGCTTTTTGTGGACTTTATGAGTCTTTGAAAAAAAGTTTGACCAGCGTTTTTTCTCAGAAATCTTCGAATAACAAAAAATACCCATATTTCAATATATGTTAAAGCTGAATCTTTTACGCGCCTTTGATAAAAAATTGATCGGTTAAGTAGAACCGAAGATATAGCCACTTTTGTGAGATAACCTCAAAATACTTAGTAAGAAAATTGACATTTTTTTCCTAAAATATCATTTTTTTTGGCTTATATATCGCTTAAACATATATTGTTTACAACATGACACTGTTTCAGTTTTTATGTTTCAAAAAAAAACTAATGGAGTTGTTAAAACAAAAATTTAAATCGATCAAGCTATTAAGGTACATTTCTGGTTGGGCACCGCAGTAATATAAAAAAAAAAAAAGCTTTATTATTCTGCTAAACCACAACAAAGATTTCGATGTACCAGCGGAATGGAATTTTTATGCAACAGCGTGTGGAACACGAGCGTGTGACGGTGTGGGTGGTACTTTGAAACGCATTGCGAGACGGTTTTGTCTACAAAAAAGCATTAGAAACGAAATTCTTACACCAGAACAGTTGTTTGACTAGGCGAAACACCACTTGCAGAACTACAATGTTTTCTTCTGCTCATTAAAAGATTATGACGATGCCACTCAATATTTAAGCCCTAGCTTGTTTTTTTGTTTCTCAGGACATAACTCGAATTCGCATCTGCTTACCAAATAGCTACGGTTAGCAAGAGTGATTCTTCGTTTAATCTCCTGACTGATGCTGTTGTCGTTGTTTACATCTGAGCCCAAATAGATGAAGTTTTCTACAGCTTCAAAGCTGAAGTTCCCTGATCTCAAAGACCGTCTGCGTCGTGCACACTGTCTGCGAGTGGAGCAATAAAATTGTTTAATGTTTTTTTTATTTTTTTTTTTTATACCCGTTACACATAGTCTAAACGGGTATATTCAGATTGTCCAAAAGTTTGTAACGCATTGAAGGAGGCATTGGAGACCCCATAAAGTATATATATTCTTGATCAGCTCGATGAGACGAATCGATCTAGCCATGTCCGTCTGTCTGTCCGTCTGTTTGTTGCTATGCGATTTATTCGCTTAGTTTCAAAGATATTAAACTGAAATTTTAAACTTAAGCTTTTCTCGGCAACGACTAGGTTAAGTTCGAGAATGAGAGTGCCACGCCCATTTTTAGGTGTAGCCCCCATACAAACATCGATTTTTTTCGATTGTTTGTTTAAAAATAGTAATTATTTATGAATGTACTCGCTCCAAATTGGGTACAAACATTTCTTTTGTCTTTTTGCCATTTTTAGGAATAGCCCTCATACACATTTACCGCCCACTTTCGAATTTTTGTATGAAAACATTTATTTTTTCTGAATGAATTCAATTAAATTTGGTAAAATCAATTCTAATGTCAACTCCATCGATATGGTGAAGATCGGGCTAATATTACAAAAGCCTCCATACAAATTTAACAAAATTCATCGTGAAATTTAATATAAGCGCTTAGTGAAAATATAAACTATTAAAAGTGTTGTGTAATGGGTATTTCAGCTTCGGTTCCACCGAAGTTAACGTTTTTCCTTGTTTTTTTAATTTCTTTCATTTGTTAGTAGATTTTATATTATTTTATTTATATTATATTCTTTTAACTTATCTACCAAACAACCTAATAACATCCGTTCGTGGCTAGATAAATGAGCATATGGCCGAAGTTTAAATATATACTTTGCAATTCTGTTAAACAGTAAACGATTTCTTTTTATAAAAATTCCATGTGTGCCAGATTGAATTTCTAATACATACCAACGTTATTTCTGAGATTAATAACGGCTATGATAATAATCAATATAATGTTCTAATTAAAGTCTATTATCAAGGGAAGTACTGAGACACTTTATAACAGTTACAAATTCAATGGGTTAACTATTTACCATTAGGTCCAGAAAAAATATTGCCTTACTATTAGTTGCATTAATAAAAGGACCATTTGACGACATCCAATTCACAATTTGAGATAAACAATGGTATATATAAATTTCTGCCACACCCAAAAATTAAATTTCATCACGGAAGAAAGTTGGTTGTCGTCTGTATAAATAGCGAATTACAACACGTTCAATCAAAACGATTAACAATGTCATAAATGAACATCATGAAAAGTAAATGTACAGAACCCTGGGGCACACCACTCACAATAGCAACATTATTAGATCTAATTGACTTTAAGCTTTTTTAACATTAGCGTGTGGTTAAGAATTGCAAATGCTCGGTTCAAATCTAATACACAAAACTAAACACAAACTGATTCGCGTATCAAATAATTTGCTCCTTCATAACATTCTCTACTACTTTAGACAAAAAAGGTAAAATGATGGTCGTAAATTACAAAAACCATAGTCCAGATGGTTGTAAATTACCAAAAGATAGTCCAATTTTCTTTATTTTTCTTTAAATCATTCAATCCAACACTATATCATCAGTAACGCTATTTACACGGAGAGTATTCCGTATTATCAGGAAAATATTGTAACGCTAAATCGAGAATTATTATTACAATAATTAAAAAATTAAATACTTCCCGATGCATATTAATAAATACATCAGTACACACAGTTTTTGCAACTCCTACTTATTTATACACTTATTGATCGTTTTTCAATCCGAAAGATCGTTCTACTCCATAAATTTAAAGAAGAATGTACCGAAATTTGTTTTATTTGCTCATCTAAGAGAAAACAAGAAAGAACGCTGAAGTCGAGTATACTGGACTTCAAGATACCCTGTACCCAAACTTTATGTACCTTAAGCTAAGTCCTATCTTACTTACCTCATTGTATTGAATTTTCATACAAAAACTTAAAAAATAGGGTATTTTTGTATGGGGGCTATACCTAAAATAACCCTATTGACATATTTTATTTGGACTATCATAGACATAATTTATACCAAATTTAGACTTCCTAGAGTAAGAAACAATGACGTTTTTATACAAAAACCCAAAATGTTGGGATGGATTTGTATGGGGTTACCCCTTAAAATGGTGCTAGAGAAAAACCGTTTGCAAGTGCACACTTGGCGGCTTAGGAGAATCTAAGTTTCAAATATGGTGGCCCGATCTCCTATAGTCTTCGAGAAAATCTCTCTCATAATGTCAAAAACATTAGAAAAATAGTATTCGTTTCATTTATGGGATTTAAAACAAATACCCAAACGTTTTTGCTCAAAGTTCGCCGTGTGAAGTCGATTTTAATCGGCAAGGCAATATGAAATACATATAATACTATATAATAAATAAATAAATTTGCGTAAAGTTTCAGCACTCTCAATTTAAGCTTTATTTCCTTGCCTTGCCGATTAAAATTGACTTCACACGGCGAACTTTGAGCAAAAACGTTTAATTGACTTATAAACAGGGGTAGAAATTGGCAGAGGCTCGTTTCACTGTTCAAACCAATGTTTAACCTCTGGGATTTTTAGTAGTCTTGCGCTCAGGGTTTTAGTTCCAACCTTGGTTGAAGGCATTTTCAAAGCAAACTATTCTCCAGGGTTTTGCCAGGATGGCATTGCGGTACATGAATATGTTTACAATAATATACGTATAAATATGCCAAATGGTGTATAATTGCCAGTTATTTATTGTTCTACAAAAAAACTGAATTCGCTTTTTTTTTTTTTCTTTCACCATTATATTTTTGTTAGGATTTTTTTTTTTTTTTTTGGGTAATCTTTCGGACCTCAAATTAAGATTTAATGTACATATATCTACAGAGGTCTACAAAGCAAATGGTGCCGTCAGGTTTATTAAGCGTTGGACATAGAGTTTAATGATCCTTACACTGATCATTTAAACATCGTTCATGCACGCATATTAGAATTTATATCTTCATTTTGAAACCCATATTGTGCTGTTCATCAAAATCGTATTGAATCAGTAAAAAGCAATTTCTCCCTTTTGCTTTTATTTTATTTATTTTTTTTTTTTTGACAATTTTGTTTATTAGCGTTAAGCATTCCATTAAAGGAACTTTAAACACATGCAGTGAAAAACAAGAAAGTATGACAGGAATATTAATATTATGTTAATTTAAAATATTATGAATAGGAGCCTACTGCCGCGTAGGTAAGTCATCTGGGTGGAACCTCTTGAGGCGCCTTCTGCATGTGTTGATAGCGAGAGCTGATGCCAACGGGTTGATGTGATCTCGTAGGCGATCATTGTACCTGGAGCTGTGTCGATTTATTTCATCAAAGACTGATGGTACATTTAAGTCTTTTCTTATGACTGTGTTGTGAACATACCACGGCGCATTGCAGATATAGCGTAAAGTTTTATTTTGCATTGTTAGTACACGTTTAATTTGTGTTTTCGAAGCGGTGCCCCATATTTGTAGTCCATATCTCCATGATGGCGCAATAACCATTTTATATATGAGCAACTTATTGCTTAGGCGCAGTTTGCTCGATGGACGTAGAAGCCAGTTAAGTTTTTTCAGTTTAGATCGGCAAGTACCGATTATCATTGTTATGTGTTTGTTCCAAGTAAGTCGTTTGTCCAATACCATCCCCAAGTATTTAACGAAGTTAGCCTGAGGTATATTTGCGTTGTTGAATGTGATTGCGGGGCATGTGCCTCTTTTCAGCGTGAAGGTGCAGTGAGAAGATTTTGAGCTATTTATTTTAATGTTCCAACGATTAGCCCAAATGAGAAAACGGTCTAAATAATCTTGAAGGTTTTCTGAAGCTTCAACAGGGCAACTTGAATTAGCCATAATAACCGTATCGTCAGCATACGTAGCCAGCAGCATATCAGTGCCCACCGGTTTTGGCATGTCTGCAGTATACAGTGAGTATAGAGTTGGGCTCAATACACTACCTTGAGGTACTCCAGCACAAATTGGCCTTATCGACGAGTAGACACCTTTTACTGCTACCTGGAAGCAGCGGCCGAATAAGAATGATTTTAAGACGAGAAAATGAGCTGTTGGTAAGTTCGTTTTGATCTTTTGCATCAAACCTTCATGCCACACGCGATCAAATGCCTGCTGCACATCTAAGAAAACAGCGGAACTGTAACTCTTTTCTTCAAAAGCGTCTAGAATGTGATGCACAACTCTGTGGACTTGTTCTGGTGTGCCATGTTGGTGTCTGAATCCAAACTGGCACTCAGGAATGATACTCCGTTCGTTTAATATAATCAGTATTCTGTCAAGAAATATTCTTTCAAAAATTTTAGAGAATATAGGTAGTAAACTTATAGGTCTGTACGAATCTACTTGACCTTCAGGCTTTCCAGGTTTAAGTATCATAGTTATAATGGCACATTTCCATTGTGAAGGAAAGTGACCAAATCGCAATATGGCATTGAACAAGAGTACTATGAAAAGAACTCCATGCACCGGTAGAGCCATAATAGTTCTACTATCGACGCCGTCGTAGCCTGGAGCTTTCCGCGGTTTTAGAGCTTTAATTTGTTCTTGAACTTCTTCTATTTTGACATGTCTTATGCTTTCGGTATGTGAGCAAGGAATTGATAGCTGGTCCAGCGTAGAGCAAACATCTGTAGTTGAAGCCAAGTCAAAAGGTTTGAAACGACTTTCCAAATCATCTGCAAATGTTTCAGCTTTTTCCTTAATTGAACGACACCACTCACCGTTTTGCATTTTGAGCGAGGTGTTCCGCAGTGGTTGTCTTTTTATTTTCCTTGTGAACCTCCACATGTTATAACCGTAAGGTTTGTCTGGGTCAGCATTGCGGAGCATATTGTCGAAAAATCGCTTTTGGCTTCGAACAGCGCCTTTCGCAATTCATAAGCAACCCTTTTCCACTCTCTATTGTCCTGATCATTTCGAGTTCGCATGTAACGTCGCCTCAGATGTTATAACTGGTTGATGAGGAGGCCTTGGGTTAGGTTGGCGTTGTTCACAAACGACATATTCAGCAGCTTCGTAGATATTGCGAAGAAACAGTTCAACAGCGACATCAATGTCATCTCCGCTTTTAATCTCTATGTTAAGATTAATTTGCTGCTCTAGTTTAAGTTTGAACCGATTGATATTTGCATGAGAAGGTAATAACTTTGGTTTAGAATGCAAACACTGTGCAACCGCAAAAGCTCAATGATCAATGGGATATGATCCGAGCTTAATTCAACAACTCCAGTGATAGTTAGGCTTAGCGATGAAATACCAGTATACACAGCAAAATCAATAGCACTAGGTGATTGGTTGCTATATGGAAAGTGAGTAGAAGAACCAGTGGCCAATATCTGCATATTTGAATTAGCCAAGACATCAAATAAAGTGTTTCCTCTTGAGCAAGCACGGCTAGCTCCCCATAAACGATGTTTAGCATTCCAATCTCCAGCAATGATAAATCTTGGTCCAAGCTTGTCAAAAATTTCTTTGAAATTTTTTGAGCCCCATACAAAGTTTGGTGGGCAATATACTGAGGCGACTACGATATCACCAAGATCTGTGTTCACTTTGATGCCAACACATTGACAAAATGACACGCTCAAGCTGCACATTGGAAAGTGTTTAATAGTCGATTTGATCAAAATAGCAGCTCCACCAGTACTCCTATCATCTGGGTGATAAATTGAACGTTTCAAGTTGCACGAGACCATCGGCATTCCAGACTCCAATCTTCAAATTAGTGTTCATTTTTTCGATACAAGTGCACTGAGGATGGTCAGCATCTGTGCCTGCATATCCATTAGTTTGTTAAGCGTTGCATCAGTACGAATTTGCAAATCAGCAAGCTTATCCAATTTGCTGCATAGTGTGTCGAAAATTAACTCGACACCTTTTTCATTATGCATATTTTGATTTGAATGTTTCTGCGAAAACATTTGTGTTGGTATATTAAGAGCGGGAAAATCGCTTGCCACATACGCGTAAGAGTGGGATGCACTCGTTCTCTGATGGATGGTCTGTTAAATATTTATTGAAGAGCGCGGGGCATTTACAGCTCTTTTGATAGATTGTTGAGTTCTAGGGCTACGGTTTGCTGTTACATGCTTGTAGACTGCACAACCCTTGTAGTTGGCAGTATGCTCCTCATCGCATAATGCACACTTAGCCTGAGATGTTGCATCCTTATCACAAATGAGAGATTGATGGTCTCCGCCGCACCTCACACATCTATATTGCTTGTTGCAATATTTTTGAGTATGTCCATACTCTTGGCATCGATGGCACTGCGGAATGTCCACACGTCGACGTGGTGGTTCAACTTTAACCATCTGTTGACAGAAGCGTTTTATTTCATACACTTGCTTGTTGCTGGCACTAGGTTCTAGTTCTATAAAGAATAGATCCAGTGGAGACCCGTTGCGACGATTTTTCGGGTTGTGGATATTGCGCACATTATGACCCAAAGCAAAGAGCTCATTCATGATTTCTTCGGGGGAGGTAGAGCAACTAAGACCTCTAATCACCACCCGGTAAGCACGCTGCTGCTTCAGCTGATATGTATGAAATGGAATTTCATTACTTTCGAAAAAATGAACTATTTTCCGATAAGCATCGATTGTAGTAGCCATTATCCTTTTAGTACTGGGATCACTTGTCTTTATCACGTATGTTTCAGGTGGAGTCACTAAATTTAGTGGCCGCCGTAGACCAGTAACATCTTTGACACCGTATGCAAAAATAGGTGGCGGCTTTGGTACTTTGGCTCTTAAGCCTCAACATTGCTGTCATTCACAAGTTGACAACCGGATACATCAGGATCATCCATTAAATTGTTTTCCAAATCGTCATTGAGGATTCCAAACGGATTTGTTGCTCCAGAATAGTTAGTAACTTCGCTTGCTAGTTTCTTCGCAGATTTCGGTGGCGATTTATTTCTAGCTCTTTTGCTCGAGGTTTTAGTATTTCGTAGGGTTAAAGCCTCATTCGCAGACTGTTGACAGAACCATTCCTGAGATGATCTGTCTGTAGTCAGATCGACGGCAGAGCCAAATGTAGATAAATCGCCAGAGCTATTTGCACGTCGAATGTTCGCCAATGCAGTCATTGGTAGTTTTATACCGTCTAAGGTGGCAATAGAGTTCTGCTCCATTTGTTTTTTCACCGAAACAGCGCGCGTATGATACGGCACAGTTTTTGCTGTCTTATTTGTCTTCAACGACAATTTTCGCACGCCAGACTCCTGTGCGTCCACACATTTTTTGAAATTACTCATTACATCGAAAATCGGCGCGCGCCAACAAACACGCACTTGATACGAGCGGTAGCCGCGCTATTGTAAGTAAAACCAAACTACAGTAAAAGTTTATGTAAGTCGCGTACAGCAAATCAAAAAAATTTTTTTTTTTGAAAATAAAAATAATTTTTTTTTAAATTAATTTAAATTTATATTTTATTTATATATTTTAATGAAAATTTTAAAGCACCGCACACTGTGGAGTTTGTTTTAAAACTGCTTTTGCTTTTAGAAGCATTAACTGTACAACAAACGTTGATTTTACGCTCTATACAGATCGTGAAATATATTTATCTTCCAATCGTGGTTTCACGCCGTCCTTTACTCCCGGTTGCTTTTCTTCATAAGATAATTTGTGCCAAATCGATTCTCCATTTTTTCTTATATCCTTTCTTTATGCTCCATTCGCTTCACACGTAATTATACCCACTTTAGTTTGTCTTAGTGCACAACAAAGTATGCTTGCCACGACTCACTTCGTTCTCTGTGTGCTGTGTGTTATAATTTTTCTCTTTCAATTCTTCCTTAAATTCTATTAAAAAATCTCAATGCTGAACTTTAAAATATTGCCCGACTTTGGCGAAGCAAAAAAGAGGGTTATGATATTGATCGGTAAGCATAAGATTATAATATTGTTATGATATTGATCGGTATGCAATCATAGTAAGTATACATCACACCTTGTACATTTCTAAGTGGGCAAGAATACTGCTACCTGGAAAGGAATATTGTAAGCTCCTATTGATAAGACTTCTGCTTCTTACCCTATGAATCTGAATCCTTGTTTGAATCTAATTATTTTCAGAAGTTCAATTTTCCTAACCTGCCCTATTTAGAGGAAGTATCGTCCTAAAACTGACATACTGCTTCTAGCTGTAGCTTCTTTATATTCTGGTAGAGTGTGTATGGGTGTCTCCTCCATTCTACCTCCGAACCCGAAGTCAGATGAGATCTCAAAACCCATTATGTGTTCATCCCTGTCCTGTTTCCTCTTGCTACTCTGAATAAGTATTTTGCTCCCAATGGAACAACAAGGTTCTAGTGCGTCTACTGACTCATTACCTGGGATATTCGAGTGCCCAGGCACCAATAATATTTGCACTCTTTTGCTTTGTCATAAAACATTTAAGCTGGCTATTGCCATGTACAAGTTTAGACTTAACTAAATCACAGAGCTTTAAGAGCTGACTGTCCGCTAATATTGCTATGTCGCAGTTTGGAAATTCCTGTCATATCTGTGCACAATGGGTTATCGAAGGTAACGGGTTCCCGAAGTTTTGTTCTTGGGTCAGCTACACCTAAACCGGTGAGAGACCCGTTGGTATACCAGCTGATGGTGCTTGGTTTCTTGCTTGTGCAACTAATGCTAACGTCTTTGTCAATGTTATACCTTTGGCCATAGTGTTTATATTCATTGAGTAGTTGAGATCCTTCCGTCCATGCGGAGAGATTTTTCTTGCAGATGGGAGATGCAGTTTTTCTCCGTCAACCAATATGTGAATGAGTGTGCTTCTCACCTTTCGTTTCACTTCTATGTATAGTGATGTAGGGTCTAATAGTGCCTCTTGTTCTGGTGTAGTCGTTGTAGCGACTCAAGTTTTACTACCACCCCATATAGGAGTACTGGTTAAACTACCAAGAGCATGGTCTTGGGTTAACAGCCTCATGATTTTCCTGCTAATTTCCTACATACCTAAACGAGCTTAGGTTAGGTTATTATGGCAGAAAAGACTGAAGTCTGTCCAACACCATATAGATCCCTTTTTCTTGTTTCCTTAAGAGAAGGGACAGATTCTCTAGCACGACCCGAATTTCTTCACATTTATTATATATATATATATATATATATATATATTATATATATATATATATATATATATATATATATATATATATATATATATATATATTTATATATATATATATATATATATATATATATATATATATATATATATATGTTTGTATGGCCATTACTGCTTTTTATAAGCTTTGGCATCACTTAGGGTTTTTACCTAGCTGGGATGGTACCATGCTAATTGATACAAATTTCGGATCTCAATTTCGGATCCCAATCTTGCGGACGTCCTCCAAGATCTGGTGCTTCCAACGCAGCGGCGGTCGTTCTCACTGTCGTGCCCCTCCGATTTTTTCGTACCCTTTTATATTGATGTCGTTATAAGCTGGTACAGCCCGGGAATTCTCTTTAATCTATTTGAAAGCCCTGCTGAATGTGCTTGGATTTTTTTTCCGATTATGTTGATGCCATCGGTATACGCGAGCAACATAGTTTGTTGTAAGAAAATATTGCTCGACTTGTAGGCACTACTCAACTCAAGTTTATCAGGAGATTTAAGTAGTCGCACGACAACACTTCGCACTGTCTGAAGCTTCTCTTGGTATCAAAGGGGACGGAGAGATTTTTACCGACCCTGACTACGCCTTAGTTGTTTGATAGCGTCAGCATACAGATGCGAACGATTTTTGCAGGGATACCAAGTAGTGGTATCGTTCAACCACACTTTGTACGTATGATACCAGTCTGTCACCACGTTTTCATGTGTATCTTTACAGAAAGAGGATCCGGGCTTTATAACCTTCGGTCAAACGCTTGATTCTTTGATAGCATTTTCGAGTCTTTTTTCTGTCGCATATCATTTCAACTTCCTTCGGCTCATGCATTTCTTCTTTTTGCGTTTAACAAAACCAACAACAGCTCGTTTTGCTCCCGCTTGCAGGATTCCCTTAAAGACGATGTTGCTCTCTGCCGTAGCAATGCGAAACTACCCTTCGTTCCAAACTAGCCTCCGAGGTGTGGCATAACCCAAAAACCTCTTTGGCCGCCGTGCCTAATGAGTATGCTTCCCCTGATCGTTTATACAGTCGGATGCCGGAGTAGTCTCTCTAAGGTTTTGCAAGAGAAGGCAGCGTTGGGAAGGCAGCGTTTGCGTTGTATGGTAGCTCGTCTGGTACATACCTTGGCTAGAACAAAATCGTGGTCTATTTGTGTGCACGTGCCTGGAACGCCACTGCGCCAAGTTGCCTTGTGGATGTCGAGGTGTTGGAATCTGGTACTACTTATGACCATTTGCGCGTTGAAGTCGCCCATGACAATTTTAATGTCATGTTTGGAGCAGCGCTTATAGAGGCGTACTATGCGCTCATAGAATTTACCTCTCTTCACATAGTCTTTATCCAAATTTAGTTTTGATGCATATCGAGGCACGGCGCTCGTCTACAGCTGTAGATATGGAGACGAGGACACGTAGTTTCCTACTTACCACGAAGCAACATCCAAATATGCCTTGACTCTCATGGTCACTGTAGTAGATGTCGCAGGTTGCTATTTCTAGGTGTCTGTTTCCAATCCATCGCATTTCCTGGATGGCTGTAATATCAGCCTTCAAGTTTAAAGAGTGTCAATCAGTTGAGATCGGACATTTCAGGTGCATATTTTAAATCATGTTCCGTAAATTTTTCCCAGGGTTTGTTATCATAAGCATTTGATGGTAGTTGGGGTCTCCAGAATCCATGCCAATGCCGCGGAATTCCCCACGGGTTGATTTTCACTTCTGTGTCTGCCACCTGGAGTAGTTGTATTTTTCCTAGCCGTCTTATCCATGGTGCTTGTAAGCTTTTGGTTTCACGTTGTTTTCCGTTTGGGGGGACCAAGACTCCTGCGAAACCAACCTCATCATGAGGGCATGTCTCTGTAAACGTCAAGCTGAGCCTTCTGTGGTAGTAGTCTTGACCGCCCGTACACCACACGGGACGTAAACTAAATTAATTTGACAATTGAGGTATCGTCCACTTGAAATTAGGCGTTCGTTAGAGGATTGAATAGACGTAGAGACTTGAAACTGGGCGCATTTGAATGATGGTTAGTCATGTTTAGGGGATTTTTAAAATTTGAACCCAAATTTTTTGAACAATTTATATTTAGCCACCAAATAGAAGAAAAAAAACACGAGCAAAGCAGCGTGTACATTCTAGTATATATATATTTATATATATATATATATATATATATATATATATAAAAATTTTTTACGCAAATCTTAAATAAGATAAATATTAATGTTAATAATGATTTCTATCTTTTCAGGCGTTCCAAATATCAACACTGATAAAAGAATATTCGGAAATTGTGCGAACGAAAGGACAAACGGTTCCAATATAAAAAATTCTTTTCTTGTTAGAGGAAGTCAACTATTCTATGTTATTCAATGCATCTTAATGATATTTATGTCATTAATATCAGTCTTCTTACTTTCGAAAACAAAACACCATTATCGAATAAAATCGAATTTCAAATGTCTAATAGTATAGTAAGGCAATAATATTTTAGGAAATATTATGATATTACAATATGTTGTATTGTGTTTATGTATTTTTCCAATATTACTTTGTACTTTTATATGATTACACTAGTTTAAACTGAAGATTAAATTAAAGATTTTTAATTTAATATTACCTATTTAGCCAATGAAATTTATTAAATTATTAATATCCAATGATAATGCTAGAAAATATTGTAAATTTTCGTGCAAAACTTTAAAATCAAAGAGGCATTTAAACATTATTGAAAAATGCTCAGAAACCATATAGACAATGTTAATCATCTTGTGTAAGTTTTGATTAAATAAATAAATAATAAAAGGTGTGCAAAATTAAAATTATGGTTTGTGAATAATAATTAAACATAGTTTGTTTAGCCCGGCCAGGCGAATATGTAGCTAACACTGTTAGTTTGTTTACAGGTAAATTTTGTTTTACAGGTAATACGAGATCCGGCCTAACAAATATGCACCCTCATCTGTCATTCGCTAAATACAACGATTAAATGTCAGATAACATGTCTATTGACAATTTTTACATGGGTTGCCTAGCAAAATCGGTGACCAACACCGTTAATTAATAAACTAATTATGCAACTTTTTTCGATAAACTACCCTCATTTGTTATTCGTGATAATCGATCATTTATCGATAGAATATAACACAAGAAACTAGAAAATCATATGTTGCTTATTATCCCATGGGGCCAACTATGAGGTTGCCTGCTACAAATATGCATAAACTCTGAATAAGAAGATATTTGCCACAAATTTGGTATATACCATAATTTGGGCCTTTAAAATGACTACCAATTTGGTCCAATTTGGATCATTGTATATAACCAATCTGACATTTGCATCAACTTTTTTGTTTTTTAAGCTGTTAAACTGCAGATCTTCGTTTGTATTAAATTTTATTTTAAAATAGTAAACAAATTAAAAATATTCTTAAAAATTTAGAAATTCGCGGTCCGCTTTGAACCATTTTTAAACTGAAGATTTTTTATGGTATAAGAAGCATTTGTACCATGTTTGAAGCCATTCGCCAGCGTTTCAATGGCACCGCGAACCACTAAACCGAACCACTGTAACTTTTCAAGTGGTTTGCAGACTTGGTATATAGGCTAAACAAAAAAGGGAAACAAAACAAAATTAAATTAAAAGTCTCAAAATACTCTAGAATTTGCCTTGCATTTTATGGGAGCTATTTGACATAGTAGTTTGATTTTAACCAAAAATTCAATTTATAAGTGGGTTTGTATATAAAGCCGTTTTATCAAATATGAAGTAAATAGCTTTTAAAATAAAATATCTTTCTTCGGAAAACTTAAAAAATGGGAATTAAATTTGTATGGTGACTATGCCTAAAAGTGTGAGGGACATACTTATTTTTAAATAAAAAATACCTCAATATCGTAAAGAAAAGCGTATTTTTCAAATTTCAGCTCAATATCTTTGAAAATAACGAAATTAAAAGTGTAGCCACAGGCATTAAAAAGCGGACAGACGGGCAGATGGGATTTTCTCGATAAGTGAAAAAAGACCTACAG